>CM069457.1:16310207-16477948 GCA_035610835.1 Ophiura sarsii | reverse complement strand
CATTCCTGAACTGGAAGTATTACCCATAGTGCAATGCGATATTTTTGGGTAGTCCTCTACAGGAACCCGCTTTTCATAAGGCTAAGATAACTGTAGCATACAAATTAAACCTAGACCTTTTTTCAATATGGGTGAAACATTTTGTATAATATAAAGATAGATTTTATTGTCGTTCTCAGTGTTCAGTGGCTCATTTTAATCTCGTTATTTTGATTTGAGGGTCTATGAAGTTGACTACAAGCTAAAATAGATATCGATTCGTTATTTTAATTTGCGACATGCTCAAACTTGGTAATATGGAAGATCATACAATTATGCAAATTTCCTTCGAAGGAAAAAAAAGTGTTACGTGTACTTTTTTTTAAAAAAGAGTTTGAATATTTAATGAGGTAATTAGCCAAATGTCTTAATTACAATAAATTAGGAAAATCACCACAATAATATCTATTTATTATGACTAAACAGTTTATCTTATATTTTGACTCATTTACTGATCGTCATTGATTCAAAGATCCGTCATATTTAGTTAAAATAAATAAATTGGTCTTTTTGGTATTACCACTACAAATACTTTGCAATATATATATTCGCAAGGGATTATGGGTAATACTTCCAGTTCAGGAATGCTTCCTGAACGGGAAATCGGCCCGGACTGGTTAAGCGTCATCTCCTACTTTCTTTGGGGGGGGGGGGGGGGGGGGGGGGGGGTCTGCTTCAATCAATTTTCTTTCTTTTTCTATTCTTTTTCTATATTTCAGTCATAACTTTTTTGTTCAGATGTATCAGCATTTGCGATGTTTGTAACAGCTTTGTTTCTTTCTTACGCCAGTTTTGTGGTGACCAGCCTCTCAGAACCATGAAATAAATACAATTTAAAGAGGGGTGATTTTGCACTAAAAAGTATAAAAAGGGGTTGTGCAAAGGGCCTCCTCCCTTTTTTTGAAAAACACCCACGCTAAACATGTTTTTTTAAAAAAATTGTCTGACATAGTTGTCATGATTGCAGTTAGATCACAAAAGCCTAGCATTTTTCATCAATATTATAATTATTTGGTTACTTTGCATACAGATAGGATATTAGGAGTTATAGTCATCAGTAACGACGAAGTCTAATTGACAATTTAACGCACCGGTAGTTTTCTGTCTCTATTGACAATATGTAATTGTATGTATGTTAGGCCAGGCCACGGAATAATTTCAGTTATTGAGATTTAGATTTTTTTGTTAAATCCATTTTTATTATTCAACAATTTGTCAATTGGTATTATAAAAGTAGGCTTGCTTATTCAGTGAACAAACTAAAGTGCATTTCACTTTGGTTGGTGATATTTATACCATAATGGCGTTTTTCAGAGAATACAATATTACAGAAATGAATGGAAATAGATGACTTTACAAGGAGGGGGTAGAACATACTATAGTTGGTTATACTGTAAAACCAGAAATGTTTGCAATCTTGCAAGTTAAAACCAGAAATGTTTGCAAGTTTAAAATTTCACGAATCAGCAATACTGGCCTAATTTACAGCATGGAAATTTCGCGAATGTAACTTTGCAATGCACTGCTACACGGTAGATTGGAAATATTTGCGCCATGACATTTTCGCGAGTTAGTACTCCCAACAAAATTAGTGAAATTTAAATGCACACAAACATTTCTGGTTTTACAGTATCCTGTAAATAAATTGGAGTAAAAGGAGGGGTGTGGGGGAAATAACAAAGGCACCTCACTTTAGATGGTTGCTCAAAACAGGGCATCTATGGCAGGCCCAATGTATAATAATTTGTTTCGATCCAACCGAGAGAAAAAAAACAGGTTTCTCAGCGGTTTTTCGATCAAAAACATGGTTCATCAAATGACTGTACAATGGGCCTTCACCTGCAAAACAAATGGGGAATCACATTCCTAGGAAGTTTGTGTATTTGAAGGGACATTTTGTGTTTCCAAATTATCCATAAAGAAATACATAAGAAATGGAGGGCAATCTAGCTTCTTTTCTGGGAAGTTTTGTTTTCTTCCCAGGAAATAAACATTTTGTCCAGCCCTGGCCTGCCTGCAGCACTTGTTGTGGTGCTAAATTGCAAAATTGCGCACCCCTAGTCAAAGCGCCATCTTGTTAATATATGTAGATAAATGGTCTGCATGATTAAATGCTGCTTACACTGTTAGAACATTGGGCAATTATTTAGCGTTGGGTAAACTATGAACAACCCTGTTGTTGGGTAAATAATATTAACCAACTGTTGGTGAAATTTTACCCAACCGTTGGGTAATTAGCCAACATTTTACCAAACGTTGGTAATTATTTACCCAACAACGGGGTTGTTCATAGTTGAACCAACGTTGGGTAAATTGTTTACCCAATGTTTTTGCTGTGTAAGACCAGGGAGGGGAGGTGACGTAACTGTTTTGTGGAAGTGAATAAATAGAAAACTCATTATTTTTATAGTGTAATTCAAAGAATATCTTTAAATGCACACCACAATACAAGAGCTAGTAATCCAAATCAGACATATTCAAAAGGATGTATGTATCATTTAATTCAATTCAATGTCTTTCAAAGTACCATGGAGCATCACGTTTCTCCCTACTCTACATTGGTATAATTGATGAAACTGAATAAACCTGTTTCAGATTAAATTTTAACTATTTAAAAAAGTGTATAAGGACTATGAGGAGCCACTTACAACATAGGGAAAATGCTGGATTTGGTAGATTTCGTTTTTCAGAGGGATAAAAAAAGGCTAATTTGGGCCGTTAAAAGATGTGTATCAGGGGCAGTCTCCTTGTTCCCTGCTCCCTGCACCCCCTATCCTGGGTAGATTTTCCCAGTTGGAGGGGTAAAAAAGAGCCTAATTTAGGCCCAGTTAAAGCTGTAAGGGGGCAGGGGTGGGGTTAGTCTCCTTGTTCCCTGCCCCCCTCCCGAAGTGTTATACCACCAAATCTTCACAACACCACTTGCAATGTACAAATCGTTGCAGCTACATTTTATAAATGTCGGTATCTACCTGCAACGAAATATAAAATAAGAAGCGTTATAATAGTGAAGTAGCTCACCACACTTATAAGCGATGGTGAAAATAAAACCTGGCTGTTTGTAAGATAGATAGCAGGCGCGTAACCACCTATCCCAACTAACCTATCAATTCAATTATTCAATTACAAATGATGGTACGGAACGGAGTGAGTACTGACCTGAAATGGGCCAGTGTTGCCAGGTGTTAGATGTAAATTGGTGGCTTAAATAGCCCAAATTTGCAGTAAAATATGCCTCTTCTTAACCAGCAATTAACCTAATGATTGGAGAAAAGTATTGTAATCTTCAAAATTATGCTTTTAAAGCAGACTTTTCTTTCGTAAGACGTAACCCAAATTTGCAGTAAATAAGTAACCCATCTTTCTAACCCAATGGTTGCATTGAAAATGTTAAAAATGAGTCCTCCCACCCACAGACCATGTACTGTTAAGTGAATGTAATGGCATTGAGTATGTTGATGGTAGATCAGTGACAGGTACTATTAACTGACTGTCACTGGGTTTACTTTGTTCATCTTACTATGAACAGTGACATCAGTGCGTATTCTGTCTCTATAGTTTAGTCAGTTCCAATTTAGTGAAACCTGTTTACAGCAGCGAATTAGTTCAGAAGAGCGTCGCCTGCAAAATGATCACATGGCGCAATACAGCGGGCAATATCGCAGTGTCAATGTATGCGTGACGCTTGCGTGTTCCAAAATCAAGTTTATACGCTTGGAGTACTTTTACGTGCGGATAGATAAAAACCGAATGTTTCTCGTCAATTTGGAACTGATTGAATGAACTATAGCGATAATCGATACAGTTAATTACATTCAAAAATCCAGAAATCTCCTTTGGTTGTGTGGTTACTTACACGAGCGCATTACAATATTGCATGCATGTAGGCCTCAAAATAAGATATGAAGAGGGCATGCAATTTAAGGCAATTTGAAGGGGCACCAACTTTCTCAAAGGCAATTATGTACTTTTGAATAGAGTGAAAACAGCCAAAAATTAAGGGCATCAAGGCAACTGGGTGGGGCATTAATGCCTTCGATTAATTTGAGCCCTGCATGCCCTGACGTCACTGCACAGAGTTAGATCAAACAAATTATAGTTGCTTTTAACCGGAAAAGTGGAATATTTCTGGCCCCTAAGATTTTACAGACATAATGAGAAAAATATGGGGATTCTTCTGATATCAAAATATCTTGATGTGAAAAAAAAATCATAGCCAAAAAAAGGTGATCGGAATATACACCTTTAATCGCCCTTTTCCAGAGATTCAAGTCACATTCTCGATTATAAGAGCTCCTGTACTTACCTGCATACTTCAGGTGGAATTTAGTAGACCCTACAGATTTGTAGAGCATTTTATGGCTAATCCTCATTAAGGCAACAAAAAAAAGAGTTGTGTTGCCCTCAGCGACCGACCCTAAAATCGTAAACACTACATGTAGGGTCGCATTTTTAATTTTTTTTTTTAAATTTCTTTTTTTAGATTTAAATTTGATAGTGTCTAAATGTTACGATTTCTTGCTTGAAATGAATAAGTAAGCCCAAATAAATGTTTTTTAGACTATTGCCACACTAGAAACATTAGTTAAATTGACATATGGGCCTATACCAATTTTGTTTTGACATAAACCATATATATATTTCAGCCCCCCAAATTTTTTTGAAAAAAACAAGATTCCTGACCGACCGACCCTATTTTAAATTGTTGGCACTTGAGAGCAACACAACATATTTTGTTGTTGGCCTAACCTAACTCCCTGAGCATGTTTTTTGGAATAAAACTATCAGGGGAGAAAAACAGGTAATTTATTATTATTATTTTTGGGGGTGGGAGGGAGGGGGGGGGGGGGGGGATCAGACTGCATGTGCTATGATCAAACCTTACTGATTGTGCTAACTGGTTAGCTCAAAAAACTTACAGTTTTTCTTCACCATTTGATCTCTCCTGGTTTGTGCCTCGAGATATACCTGGAAGCGCCCCGGTAGCTGTGTAGTGATCTGTAGGGTTAAGGAAGGTTAGGTTAATAAAAAATTGTGGTGAGGTGGTAGTGTATACTATATAAAAAAGAAATCCTGTATTTGGATGACAAAAGATAAATCCAGGCCTTAGTGTAACCTGATCAAATTTGCTTAGTTTCAATTATGATTAAGAATTGTGTGTCCGAGGAAAGCCTTGCAAAAATATCTGGTCCGAAAGGTGTGTTGTTTAAGTGCTATAGCACTAGCAGAAACATTGTGTATTAGGCCTAGTAAAAAAATAAACATGTTTCCCGTCCCCGCCGCCTCCTTTTTGGCCGCCGCCTCCTATTTTTTACTATTTACTATTTCCAAAAATTCTGTAAAAAAAAAAGTTTTTTTTAAAATATTTTTTTTATTTTTTTTTATTTTTTTTTAATTTTAGTGATTGATCCTTTGCCCATAGGAATGGCAGGTGTAATAGAAATGCTGTATCATTTCATAGCATGTTCATGCCATGCATGACACGGAATTATTGACATGGCTTCTCAAATAGTATACCATGGGGACCAATACATGTAGGCCTACATCCTTTCGATCAATGATGTTTTGTTCCTCATTCAACCTGAAGAAAACATAAAGAAACAATGTGTACTTGGCTCTATATTATTAGGTAAACCTTTTTATATTTGTATTCCTCTGGCAATTAGAGTGGAAATTCCTGTTTAGGGGTGTCTGCAACACAGTCAGTTGGTCACTTTCGACTTGGCGGCCATCTTGAAAAAAATATCAAAAAATGGGAAAATAGTAAATAGTAAGACCCTCCCTCCTCCTTTTTTTAAAAAGTCCGGACGGGAAACATGTAATTTTTTTTACTATGCCTTAAATGCTTAAATGTGGCACATCAGTATTCTGTATTCTGGACTAAAGATTGATTAATCTCTTGCAAATTAGCCCAATTGGGCTATAAAACCATCACGATAGTAACCTTGATGACACTGCCCTGACCTGAAATGGGCCAACTAGCTGTAATTATTAAAATCAATAATGTATTTGTGTGTTGTGAAGTAGATGAAATACTCCCTCAGGGACGAGTGCGTTATTATCACGCAGGCACCCTTGAAATCAGGGATAAAAGCTCTTCAGATTATAATATCAATCTTCATTTTGCATCATCATCTATCAGCTTTAGTCATATGGATGACCGCGGAGTTAATTAATTTTAAACTAGATCATTTATGCTATTTGTATGCAATGGTTACTTAATATGGTAATAGCAAATTTATTTTATCTTAATACTTTCCAGTTTCCATGAGGCTATTAGTTTTACCATACATTGTCCCTAACTGATTGTCCAAAACAGATTTGTCAATTTTCCCAATTTTCCAAGTTTATTTCAAGGATTTTTGAACCTATGCAAGACATGTTTGTACTTATTTCAATGCATTTCTCGTGGTGATTCCAAATATGGTAATGCAATTCAATAATTTTGATATTGTTTAAACATTATGTGAAATTTTGGAATGTCGTCTGCGGACGCCTGCCGTGTGGCAAGTGTTAAGTGGAATTACATGTATTATCTGATTGATCACCAGTATCTTCTGAGATAATGTTCTGGTATGGAAATCAATCCAGATTTGTGAGTAAGTTGACATTTTCAGAATTATGGACATGGGTTTTGACTCGCTCGGAGGCAGTTCACAGTAAGCAGACACGACCGGGGGTGACATGTTAATTAAGGGGTTGTAAAATTACCCATTTTCACCATAAACGGTTCGTTTAAAAAATTGGTCTAATTGGGGGAGAAAAATATGCAACAATCTCATTTCATGGTGAAAAAACCCCACCATAACCCCAAAATATGAGTTTCCCTGGATCATGATAACCATTATTGTACCACTAAAACAGTGATTGACTGTAAGATAATTCACTTTCACAAGTTGCTGATATCAGTGACAGTTACAAATATTTTTAACTCTTACTGCTAATTTTGAACCCTTATTCAACATCGGAGCTTCCAGAATTCCCCCGTTCTCTGGACCAGGTTTTGAGAGAGAGTATTTTATAATCCCCTTTTTCTTGGAGCATTGTAACCTTGTAAGAATTGATGTAGCATCGTGATTCGTGAGCAACAACAAACTATCTCCTGACACTGTCGATAACCTGACGGTGAAAACTGAAAGTTGTAATATTCGCACACTTAATTTTTCACGCTTTGCTGAATTTGAACTGTTCTAGATGAATGTTTTTAAATGTGTGATTTATAGCATCATAACATAGACCTATACGCAAAGAAATATATTTGTGCGTGTTATAATTTTCGTGGTAGCTGTTCCGAGCGTGAAAAGCACGAAAATAAATGTAGTGTGAACATTTCCACTTTTACAATATACAATATTGATGTTGAATTTATGCAAATGCTCATAAATGTCAACATAGTGCGGCATAAATTTGAATTTTGTCAATGTCTCCCGCAAGGTTGATTTAAAACCGTAGATGTTGGCACGATCCTCATTTATAGTTTTTGCTAAAATTGTTCTTAAACTTTGATATTAAAGTTGTGATTAAAAGGATTTGTTGTCATTTTATGGCCCAAAAAGACCATTTATATTTTTATCCTTGTAAAAATAAAATTTACGTTCACCTATATGCTTTAAAAAAATAAGAATATGTGATGCAGCACATCAAAAGGGGCTTAGCGGGTGAAGTCAATTTTGAGCTTATTATGATTATGTGTGCTATCAGAGCATTCTTTTAAGCTTTAAAATGACACCAAATGTTTAAAATTTGATTAAAGCACTCAGGTTTTACCAGTGAAAATGACTCCTAAATTGATATTTTTTCTTAATTTAAAAAAAAAAAAATCTGTCCGTTTTCCGCGATATCTTAAAAAAAACACAGCTGCAAAGTCTCCCTTTTGATGTGCTGCATCACAATTATACTACATGTAATGGATATTCATTTAAATACTTAATAAACATCAAAAGAAAGGTTTTCCAAAAGCCATGAACGAATATTTTATTTGAGTAGGTTATACCAAAGGAAGAAACCCTGATCTACATACATGTACAGTCCTTACCATCGCAAAATGTTGACATTTGAAATTTTCTGTTTTATTTTTATCCTGTGTAATTTAAATAATATTTAGAAAATTTTAATTTTCTTGAAAGTATTTGATTTTTTTGATTTTTTGATTTTTCTTTTTCTTTATCTAAAAGAAGAAGAAAGATGTTTGAAAATGTACCTCCCCAAAAAGAAAGAAATTTGCAGCTTTAGGTAAAAAAAAAGAAGGTCTGTCTCACATACATTTTGGAATTTAATAGCTATGCCATGCATTTTTGTTATTTAAAAAAAGAAAAAAGAGTCATGCTAAATGCAGAAAACCTTTTTTATTGTGTTTTTGCCCCCTCCCCTTCTGATCCTTTCCCCCATTTTTTTTCGGACAACTAAAAAATCATCATTCACTCATAACTTTTCTGTAGTAATCGTAGAAAAATGATCTAAACAGTTCTGTATTCAGCACAGTTTTAGCTTTCTTATGATATAAATATCTCCAATATGAAAAATCCCGACATGTGGCGGGTTTTCACAGATCGCATCACATATGTGAGAAAGATATTTTTTTCTTGGCCTTACTGTAAAGGTCCAAATGCCTATAGAATGAAGTTTTACATCCATATTCTGATCACGGTACGTGGGAATGCACACAAATTAATGGACCCCTGAAATGTCCACTTAACTTTGATAGACATGCACATATGCAGGCTTTGTTGAAAGAGCTTGTTGGGTAAATGTCATATACAGCATGTCCCAAAAAACTGGGTCCAAAAACTGGAGGGCTTATAACTAGTAATATAGGAAGCATAACTGCTCAATATTTGAGGTTATGAAAGTAAATATATCTGAAATGAATTGGTGAAATTATGATACCAATCGGATATTAGGTTTTTGAAATACAAAGCTTTGAATTTTTGATTTTGCCCATGAACCGTCCATGCGTTGCATTTGCGCATCATACTGACTTCATCAAAGTTTTGCCTTTGACTTTATTATTACTCAGGACATTTTTCTTCAGGGTAATGAAAAGTGTAAATACCTTTTCATATGCTGAATATTGATGCAAAATACCTGTAATTCAAACCTTTTTTACCTACCATAAGTTATTTTGGAGACTATAAACACAATACAGGGAAAACTTGCCCACAATGTAGAGATGCAACGCATGTTTTTTTTTTTTAATTTGAAAAAAAACCCAGGATCTGACCACGCTTGAAAGCTTTGTATTTCCAAAAGTTGTAATTCCATTGGTCTTACAACTTTACCAGTTGATTTCAGGTATACAGACTGTAACAAAAAAAAGTTATACAATCGCAATTTTATTTTTAATTTAATGTTAAAATCATGCAATGTCAAAATCTCTTACACTCTGTGTTAAGTTCCGTTTTGGCTACCAGAATCATTTTATTTGGTCTTTTTATCCCCCTGGTTTGTAAAACCAGAAGGGGATTTTGTCATCATGTCAATGTGCGTGCGTAGGTGTGTGTGTAGGTGTGTATGTGTGTATGTGTGTGTGTGCCTTTTGGTTAGCCTTTTTTCCCAAATGCTGTATCTGTTGAAAGGATGGACGGATTGACTTCAAACCTTCAGTGATAGGTAGGCCATGGTCAAACACTGTAGCTGCTTGTTTGGGGGTCTAATTTGCAAAGGTCATCTGAGGTCAAAGGTCATCTAGAGGTCAAATCGTAAAAGTTGCCCGAATGCTGTATCTGTTGAAAGGATGGACGGATTGACTTCAAACCTTCAGTGATAGGTAGGCCATGGTCAAACACTGTAGCTGCTTGTTTGGGGGTCTAATTTGCAAAGGTCATATGAGGTCAAAGGTCATTTAGAGGTCAAATCGTAAAAGTTCCACGATTGACTTCAAACTTGGAGAAAAGAAACATGAACACCGGGTGAACATGTTTAAAATAAATTAGAGGTCATCCAAGGTCATCTGAGGTCAAAGGTCATCCAGAGGTCAAATCTTAAAAGTTGCCCGATTGACGTCAAACTTGGAGACAAGAAACATGAACACCAGGTGAACATGTCTAAAATAAATAAGAGGTCATCTGAGGTCAAAGGTCATCCAGAGGTCAAATCTTAAAAGTTGCCCGATTGACGTCAAACTTGGAGACAAGAAACATGAACACCAGGTGAACATGTCTAAAATAAATAAGAGGTCATCTGAGGTCAAAGGTCATCCAGAGGTCAAATCATAAAAGTTGCCCGATCGACGTCAAACTTGGAGACAAGAAACATGAACACTGGGTGAACATGTCTAAAATAAATTAGAGGTCATCTGAGGTCAAAGGTCATCCAGAGGTCAAATCGTAAAAGTTGCCCGATTGACGTCAAACTTGGAGACAAGAAACATGAACACCGGGTGAACATGTCTTAAATAAATTAGAGGTCATCTGAGGTCAAAGGTCATCCAGAGGTCAAATCGTAAAAGTTGCCCGATTGACGTCAAACTTGGAGACAAGAAACATGAACACCGGGTTAACATGTCTAAAATAAATTAGAGGTCATCTGAGGTCAAAGGTCATCCAGAGGTCAAATCGTAAAAGTTGCCCGATCGACGTCAAACTTGGAGACAAGAAACATGAACACTGGGGGAACATGTCTAAAATAAATTAGAGGTCATCCGAGGTCAACGGTCATTAGAGGTCAACCAAGGTCAAAGGTCAACAAGGGGTTAATTTGTGCAATGAACACTGGGAACATAATAATTAGAGGTCATCTGAGGTCAAAGGTCATCCAGAGGTCAAATCGTTAAAGTTGACCGATTGACCTCAAACTTGGAGAAAAGAAACATAAACACCGGGGGAACATGACCCATATATGACCGTTGACCTCATTTAGTTGATCTCCCAGCCAGGGGGATTCGCAAGTCGTGACTTGCAGTATTTTTAACTACTTGCGTTTAACAGTTATGACCAATCTACTAAGTCGTCTAGAAATCGGGTTGGGCCACTTTCACAATAATATCATACAATATTGCTTTTATAAATTAAATGATTAGGGTATCATGCAAGGAACATTAGAGAGAACAATATAATTCTTTTTTGAAATAGTTTTATTTCATTTGAATAAATAAATTCATGAAATAAATAAATAATATTTGTAAAGACCTAACCGTCTTTGTAATACAGTCATCAAAAAAAGTAACTATACAGGTAATAAATGGGCTTCTTACTCTTAAAATATATATCCTACCTAAAAATATTAAATTAAAAAGTTGTTGAAAAATTTGTCTTCTTTAATATGAGATATTGCACGCTAGAATCGGGTGATTATTGAGGAAGTGGCACTCAAAAATGTAAGGAGAAGTCCGATTTTCATTTTCACATTTTTATTTTCTACACGATCATAGCGTGCAATATCTCATATTAATGAAGATAAATTTCTCAACAACTTTATGATTTAATATTTCTAGGTAGGATATATATTTTTAGAGTTATAAGTACATTTATTACCTGTATAGTTACTTTTTTTGATGACTGTACTTTTAACCACTTGAAACGAACCATTGTTGTCTAACAAGAGCGCTTTCACTGCTACGTTCCTGGTTCGATTCCATTCATATTCATCCCAGTGATTTTACCATTAATTAACCCTAAGTGGCCCAGGTGATTTCATGACTACTTTAGACAATTGATCATATCTCTGCTTACCGACCATCGATTGTTATGAAACAAAGCTTATTCAAAAGCTAAGAAGATTCCCCTTGCAGGCCATTAAAATTCGCAACAGAAATTCCACGGGAGATATTTTTAATATTTTTTTCAAAACTGTATAACTTTTTTTGTTACAGCCTGTATTTACCTTTATCTCCCTAAATTAAAGTTTCCTGAAAGCTCTGCAGTTTTTGGACCTAGTTTTTTGGGACACACTGTAGGCTGTTCCAATTTCCAGTTTATATTTATTTGCCTCGTTCCTTTTCTTATACTTCCTTAGGCCTTATCTTTGCCGTTGCTGTTCTGTCAAAACCTTCTGGCCCTTCAGCATGCATAAAGTAAAACTGCCCAACGGTTATGCATAGGAAGTGTTGCTTTATACATGTTCAGGGGTAAGAGCACTTACAAGGTTTTGATAGATGTGTGTTTTGCCCCTTGAACATGTTAAGAGCAGACTGACCAAAGGTTATATAGGAAGTTACTTTATACATGCTGAAGGGCTGGATAGAGATGCTAGGTTTTGACACAACACGACGATAATGTAAATGGTCAACCAAAGGTACCCGGTGGAGCTATAGTCATACAGTGTAGTTTTATATTAAATTCCCATAACCCTAATTCCCATTCCCATAACCCTCATGGGTGTGTATAACAATAAAGCTAACAGGGGTAAACACGGGACAAATAAGGACAGAAACAAACGGTGTGTGTCGTCCCCGAGAATCGAACCCCGCCGTCGCGGCTGGAGTCCAGGTGATCAAAAATCTTGCTACGGGGTCACGCTCCGAAATTAAATTTTCGGCGCCTATACATGTATGTACTTTTGTGTGATTGCGCAATGAAATTTTGTTGGATTTATCATGGGGGTTGTAGCAATAAAGCTAACAGGGGGAAACACGGGACAAATAAGGACAGAAAAAAGGGTGTGAGCCCCCCCCCCACCCCCCCCCCCCCTCCACCACCGGGAATCGAACCTTTGTGTGATTGTGCAATGAGATAGACTGGTGAATGGGGTCCACCAGCACGGTGCATCTGTTGATTTTGTTGGATTTAGCAGGGTTAAATATGAGAAGCCCTACCAGGGTTAGCAGTATTTTAAAACCGGGAGTTCTCAAAGCTCCTGAACCCCCCCCTGAATTTTAAAAAGTGGGAGCTCAATCCAAAAACCAGGAGTTCTTGAAAATTCTTTGAAAATTCTATCAAATCCAGTAACTCGTAAATTTAGTGCCAGCGCGCCTATATTACCTTCTCGAATCCCCCCCCCCCCCCCCCAAAAAAAAAGTAAAATAAAATAAAATAAGCTTACTTAAAAAAACACGTGGAATTCATGATTATTTGATGCAAATATATTATAGCGGAGATGTATTTGAGATACATTTATTTAGTCAAATCTGTGGATTTTTGTACTCATATGCTCGCAAAATGTGATTTTTACTTCATTATCGGCCGCGCTGCGCGTCGCCGGCCATCTTTAAACTTTGATTGACAGATCGAGTTTGTTATTGTTATAGCGCCATCTATTGACGAAATTGTGTAATTTCTAAATGTAGACTTCAATGCCGCGCGAGCTTACAAAAAGTGTCATACGCGGTGAAATATCACATTTTACTGAGCACATGAGTGCCAAAAATGAACTGATAATCTATTTCAAATGAATCCCCGCTATATATTTGCATTAAATAATCACGATTTAGCCGACAAGGTGTTTTTTAAGTAAGCTTATTTTTTTTTTCATTCATAAATTTCTGGCGCGCGCCGCGCTCCCGAACTGATAAAAAAATATTATTTATGGCGCGCACTCGGAGAAAACAGCGCTGTGCCCGCCAAAACGCCATTTAGCGCGAAGCCTGAGCCCTACTGTAGTATGTTGTATTTTCATTGCTTTCTGTACAAGCCACCAGTAGCTTAGCTGGGTTTTTCATAAGGAGGGGAAGAAATAAAAAGTGAACTGGTAAGACTTTGTGAAATATTTCCTTAAGGACTTCACCCAAAATGGTTGCACCAAAACTGAAAAGTCAAAAATACTAAAAGAACCAACAGTAGCAATAAACTGACAAAGACCGAGGGACACAAATATTGAGGGATAATTTGCCCCTTTCCCCTCCCCTCTCTGGCAATGCCACTGTAAGCCACATCCTTTTTAAATGAGTAACACATTGTACACTCACCCCAACACAAAGCATCAAACAAGTGCATCTCTTTAAAATGTAGCTCATATTGTACTGATGAACATGGGAGACACTCGTCGTCGTGGAAACAGTGCCTCTCTGCTGTCAATTTCGGTTCTGCAAAAGTTTTCTATTTTAAGATTGTGAATTCCCTGATATGATTTAGAGAATGAGTTCTTTCCTGCGTGGCCTCGTCAAAATTACACCACTGTATATGGTGTTCAAACCATGTTAAATGATGATAGAGGCAAGTATGCTCTCGTGGACCCTTGTATGTTATCTTTACATTCTGGTGTGCCCCCTGTAGACCTGGCGGGAAAGGTTAAGTTAATGTTATCGTGATTTGCATAGCTGAGAGGGACTTGTGAATACATGCATGAATGTGTGTATGGTCGTGGCTTTTGACATGTTTCATAAGGTTCTTTGGCGTTTGGAATAACTGGATTTTGATAGTGGGTATTACTAATTAATGGGCAAGTCGTTTTTGTTGATCCCCTTATGAAAATGGTGCTCTAATTTCAAGCTAGTAACGAGCTAAATGTTGTGCTTGTCCCTTTAAAAGAATAATAAATAATAATAATAGTAATAAGCAGTACTTATAAAGCGCACAAATATTTGAAAAACATCCCAATGCGCTGAAACGGAGCATAATAAACTATGTCATAAAGCAATTATACATAAACTACAATTCACACAAAGGGAAATGAGTTTTGAGAATAAATGTATTGAGATAGATAGATAAACATTGATAAATGCACCCATTCCAGGGATATCAATGAATAGCAGGTATTTCTAATAGATGGGCAAGTCATGTCTGTGCATCCCCATATGAAAATGGGGCGCTAATTTCAAGCTAGTACGAGCTAAGCTATGTGCTTGTCCCTTGCAAAGAATAGCTGTATTGAGATAGATAGATAAACATTGATAAATGCACATCTATTCAAGGGTACACACTACAAGACAACACAGACTAACTAACATGGGAATCCCTTTTAAGCTTAGAGCTCCACTTTAAATGTACAGCAAGAAAATATTTCCCTTTAAAATGTAGCTCCATTGTATGTCTGACGACATACGAGACACTCATCGGGGAAACAGTGCCTCACTGCTGTCAATTTTGGTTTTGCAAACCATTTCTATTTTAAGAACGTGAAAATTCCTGTAACTGATTTAGAGAACGAGGACTTTCCTGCCTGGCCTCGTCGAAATTACACCACTGTTAACGCATACAAACCTTGTTAATGATGAAAGAGGCAGGTATGCTCTCGTGGACCCTTGTATGTTATCTTTACATTCCGGTGTTTACCCCTGTAGACCTGGCGGGAAAGGTGAAGTTAAATGTTATCGTGATTATTGCATAGGTGAGAGGGGATATGAATATATGTATGCATGAATGTTCATAATGGTCATAGCTTTTGACATATTTCGTAAAAGGTTCTTTGGCGTTTGGAATGACTGCAGATATCAATGAATAGCGGGTATTTCTAATAGATGGGCAAGTCATGTCTGTGCATCCCCCATATGAAAATGGGGCGCTTATTTCAAGCTAGTACGAGTTATGTGCTTGACGTCCCTTATAAAGAATAGCTGGATTGAGATAGATAGATAAACATTGATAAATGCACCCATTCCAGGGTACACTCTACAAGACAACACAGACTAACTAAACTATGGGAATCCCTTTTAAGCTAGGAGCTCCATTTTAAATACTAAAATCATAATTATAATAGTAATAATGGAAATATATAAAGCGCCGCGCCATCTATCTAGTTGCCTACTCCGAAGCGCTATACGTTGTAGCCAATTATTATTATGCTGCTTTACTATTAGACCAAAAAAATAAAACACTTTGTCTCAGCGCCTTTTGGCTATTGAAAAGCTATGTGCTATGCGATTATTTTTTTGATTTTTTTTGTTACCAAAATAAGCTATGTTCTATGCGATTTGTTTAATTTTTTTTATTATAAAAATCAAATTATAGTCAATAGTTATGCTTTTGTCTTTTTAATAAAAGTAATCAGATATGATCAATGCACATTGTATGCCTGTGTTCTCTTTATCTCGTAACTTCAAAAAGTGAGTTGAATGTGTGTTCTCAGTCACAAGGTTGCCGCGTATCACCAAAACTTACTTTTTTTCTTCTTTTTTTAAAAAGAAAAAAAAAGAAAAAAAAAAGAAAAAAAAAATAAATGAAAGAAAGGCTGCCGCGCGTAGCGCTACGCACAAAAATCCCATTTTAGAAGCAATGCGTGTGGGCCGATGAGACAAAGTGTTACATTTTTTTGGCCTTAGGAAACAATAATTTTGCTTCACCTTTGTGGAGACTGGCTTGGTGCATCACCATATCAGCCATTGTAATATATTAACAGCTACCCAAGCTCGCTTGGGTGAACGAGACAATTGAGACTACATGTAAGTTTCTTGCCCAGGACACAAACAAGTTGGCCACGACGCGGAACTCACAACTTCATGATTATGAGTCCTGTGCTGTTCCACTAGACTGGACCACACATGCTCTCTAATACTACCAGAAAAGCCTCTCTAAACAAGTATATCCCTTTAAAATGTAGCTCTATGTATTGCTGACGACATACGAGCCACTCATCGGGGAAACAGTGCCTCAATGCTGTCAATTTTGCTTTTGCAAAAGGATTCTATTTTAAGATCGTGAAAATGCCCTTGTCTGGGACAGAGAATGAGGTCTTTCCTGCCCCTCGCCAAAATTACACCGCTTTATACGGCGTACAAACCGTGCTAACAATGAAAAAGGTAGACAAATTCTCATGGACCCTCTGATGATGTTATCTTTACATTCTAATATGGCCTCTGTAGACCTGGCAGGAAAGGTTAAGTTAATGTTATCGTGATTATTGCTGTGTAGAGAGGAGTTTTGTGAATATATGCATGAATTTGCGCAATGGTCGTAGCTTTCGTCAGATTTGTAGAGTTGCACTTATGAATAGATTTGATGTCATGATTCTGTAATATTTGAAGTGTATTATAGAGTATCAATCAAAGACTACCGGGATTTTATTTCTTTATTTATTTCTTTATTTGTTACAGACCAGAGTGATAATTATTGGATTTTCAGAATCTGGTTGTAATGTATTTTACCTTTTCTGTTCTCAAAATTCAAATTGCTCTTTGCATAGAGAAGCATGATGCACCACAGTCTACAACATAGACTACATTTTGTATGTACCCGGCAGCACTGTTTTAATTTTGTTCCCCAATCGGATTTTAGATTTTCAGATTTAAAGATGAGTTCTAGACAGTGTATCTAAACTATTCTTTTTTCTAGCCATGTTTATGATAACACATCTGGACTGAGATACATTGTTAAACTCAATCAAACCTTTTCACAATGTTGTCAGGTTGGTAGTCTCGATAAAACGATTAGGATCTCTCTTTAGAAAAAACTAAAAGATGTTGAAGTAAAATTCTTAAATGTCAAACTGTTCGCTCTGTTGAAATTACAGCTTTAAATATCACAACTAAAACTAAAATGCCTCTAGCTCTGAATTTATTCTGTTCCCCCATCGATAGTTACATGGATTGTGATCAGTTGAGGTGTAGTATAAATTAAGCCAAAAAAGAAAAAACAGTTGAGGGGAATTAAGTGCTGTAGATTTGTTCATAATTTTTCTGCTATATGTGGAAATACATTTCTCTGGGTATAATTTGTGAGAGCAAGAGAGAGAGAAAAAAATGTGGACTTGAAGTTGAGCTATAGTTTAATCAGTTTCAAATTGGCGAGGAATATTCGTTTTTTATCTATCCACGTGCAAAAGTAAGCCAAGCGTGTAAGCGCGATTTTGGCATATGCAAGCGTCACACATACAATGACACTGCGACATTGCGCCATGCGAGCGTTTTGCACGCGACGCTCTTCTGAATTAATTCGCTGCTCTAAACAGGTTTCGCAACTGAACTATAGTGAAGTGCAGTATTCGGCCTCGGGCCAGCATATATTCTATATTAACGTTTTGCACGTTTGTGTACAATTCTAGAAGTTTAGGGTAACATATCTTTGGTATATAGTGTGAAACAAAATGTCTGTATGTATGTGTGAACTCCCCCCCCCCCCCTTTATTTCGAAAAGTTCAATGAGTGAAAGTGATGGACATGTTGAATTCAGCCACAACTACAGGGGCATCTACCTCAGTCTGGTTTCATGAGTTTCCAAATATTGTTACCACTGCGGTGGTGAAAGCATCAGAATAAAGGGACTGGGCGCCCGGACATGTATATGATATGTTCTATGGGGTGCTTGGCAGGCAAATTTTAGTGGGTGATGTAGAGGGGGTCGTGAATTATTATTATTATGACATGCTTATGTGTGTTCATAAGGAGAAAGAGAACATAGCAGTTTATTCTGTCCATTGTTTAAACGACGTTAAGGCGATAAAAAGTGACGTTAAGACGATTTCTTAAACAGGAAATTCGCCTTAATCCGCAATTAAAATAATAATGATAATAACACTTATTAATTATTAATATATTATATATATAAAAATTCAGAGGTATACCCGTCCGGAATATTATCGCTACTCTTGAGTTTCATGGACAATCCCACCCATACGGTCATTTTGTCCGTTCGTCTGAAGATTGGACAAAATGACCGTATGGGATTGTCCATGAAACTCAAGAGTAGCGATAATATTCCGGAAGGGCTATACCTCTGATTTTTTATAAGCTCTACCATTTACGGTATTGAGCACTCTATTCAAATGTCTAGTTTAACCAGAAATGGTTGTCAATAATAATTATATATATATATATATTTATTTTTTTTTGGGGGGGGGGGGGTGAGGTAGTGCTTCTGCTGCCTGTGGACATTATAGGTTACAAATGTATATAAATGCTGTCAAGTGTACAGTACCCTTGGTGCCCCATTCATCAATGGGTACTAGTAAAGTGTACACTACCCTTGGTGACCCTTTCATCAATGGGTACCACCAGTAAGGTGTAGGAATGTGTGAAACTTGTTTTGTGTACAAAAATTAAATATGTTAATTTTATTAAATTTAAAAACAATTTTGCTGTAAAATTTATATTTTAATATGTGATATCATCCTTTTCTTAAATCATTTTTGTAAGAATCACACACACCCTTACTTGTAATTACCTGCAAACGAGGACCAGACTTGGTAAAATCCAAACAAGGACACACCAACCTGCACACACAACGACACACTGAGGACCAAAATGGTGGTAAAAGGCGTCAAACCGCCAATTGACTGTGCTATCTAACCGAGACCTAAGGGGAGTATGGGGGTGGGGAGGGGGATCATCACATACGAGGACCTCGTTTAGATAGCGTTTTTAAGTTGTTTGCAACATTTTGCACATATGAGAAAACCCCGGACGTCCTTGGTTGCAGGTGTGTCCACAGTTGGAATTAAAAAAAGGGGTGTGTGTCCTCGTTCGCAGGTAATTACACATGCACCACAACCCCACCAAATATCGTACCCACACATAAACAACCAAAACTGCGAAATGATCATTTGTATGCAGTTAGGAAACTAACCCAAACTCTTTTCTCTTTTTTGGCCATATTGTTGCAGGGGACTCATTTATGCCTCACATAATTCTTGTCATATCAGCATGTTTTTATCTTGAGTCGATGATTCATAATTCTCTCTATGAATTTGTGATGATGTGTGCTGGTTGCCTGCTTGTATTGTATCAATATGTATTATAAATCGTAGCAAAAAATAATCAATAAAGCTGCGATGCAATATTTGAAAATAGCTCTATAAATTTTAATTTGAGTTGAAAATCTATGTGGTTTATTTTGGCACACCAACCACAAGCAGCCACAGGTGTACGTCGAGGGTTGAGCGCCAGAAGGCCTTAACTAAAATTAAAATAAAATATTATGAGATAATCAACTTTCAAATATGTTGGACTCATTACAATACGCTGTAGCACCCAACTTATAACTATAATTTTAGTGAAATTAAGAGTGATTATGAGTTATCTCTTTATGGTTCTGAAAATCTAGATTATATGGATTATTTTTGTACCAGAAAAAAGAAAATGCCCAAAAATTGAGTTACGGCCTTCTGGCGCTCAACCCTCGACGTCTATGTACAGGGCGTGTCAGAAACGGGCACTTTTTCGCAATTCACAACAGTTTTAGAAATGCATATTCCCAACCAATGGCAGTGCCTAAAAGACCCATTATTTATCTTTCAATAAAAAAAGAAATTTATAAAAATCTACCAATTGTATAGGCACAACAGAAACCAGAAAGTGCAAAGCAAGGTCACAAACAAAGGTCAAACTTATGCTAGGCCTAACTTACGCCCGGTGGAGAGCGTAAGACATCCTCACGGTCAACTTTACGCCAACCACCGTCCACACGGTCACTACTTTATCAATTACGCAATCACTACTCCAAACCACCGCTACTCTTCCTTACGCTGCTCTCCCTCTTGTGAACGTAGCTATAGGCTATGTGTTGAGCACCCTTGGTCCAAACACATGGCTTGAAAAGAAAATACTCATTTTTTCATGAAAAAGAAAAAAAATTAGAACGAGCGTTGTGTCATATATCAAATTGTCCTGGGAATTTGAAAAAGGAGGATATTTTGAACCAAATGTGCAAAAATGGGGTCTTCTTAGCAAGTGTCCTTGAAACTGTGAAAAAGGGGGGTTATTTTCAGACAAAATGTCTGCGCTTTTGGGAGAAAAAGGGTGTTTTAACACCCTTTGCTTATTTAAAAATTAGCAAAATTGTCCGTGAAACGTCATAAAATAGGTGGGTACTTGGATCCTGGAATAATCATTGTGTTACCCCTCTGAATATGAAGAGAGAACACCGGGTGATGTATACAGATGACTGGTTTGGTTCAGATGGTTTGTATTGGCCACCCTTTGGAACTGGCAGGCAATGTGTATGTATGTATACCACCGGCAGACAAGCTTTGCTTTGCTCTAATAGGTGACATTGTCTATACACGCACTTGACAGTGATGGAATCTTAATTGGATTTCAAATGGTTTTGTTGTTGTTAAACATTACTTTAATATGCTCATCCCTAAATCTGAGTCATCTGGATTCACTGTATATACTATTACTATGTCTTTGAAATGTGGGATTTGGGATAGAAGTGGACTGTAACCTGACCAAAAGTGAAAGAACAGTCAAGGTTAGTGTTCCGATTCCTGGCCCAATTTTTTACTCTATGTTTTCTACATGTACAGTACATATGAAGGGTCATCCTTAAAATAGTTGTATTCTAAAGGTTGAGTTGCATAACTCCAATATGGTTCTTATTTTAGAAGCACAAGGTGACATGAAATTTATCCATCAAGTAGTACATAAACTGGCCGGGTGGTTAACCACCCTAGGCAGTAATTCACTGCATTTTGCCCTATAATATCTAAATGGAACATATGGTGCGCCAAACATTTTACTGAAATAATGAGAAAAATAAGGGGGTTTCTTTTGATATCAAAATATGTTGATAGGCACAAAAAATCTTAAGTGATTGGAACAGCCACCTTTAAAGTTGCTTCATCAATAGAATTCATGGTTGTTCAGTTCTTGATGAAATGAAGTCATGGAAATGGGGCACCCTCTCTAGCCTTTGATTTATATAGCAATTGTGGGGTGAGAGAAGGGGGTTAACACTTTCCATGCGGCAGGCATCTGCAGACGAAAGTACTAAAATGTCACAAAATATTTCAAAAATATCAAAATTATTGAATTTCATCGCCATATCTGGAATCACCATGAGAAATGTATTGAAATAAGTACAAATATGTCTAGTGCTGGTTCCTTAATTTTTAAGATAGACTTTGAAAGTTTTGAAAGATTTCTGAAAAATCTGTTTTGAATGGTAAAACTAATAGCGCAGTTGAAAGTGTTCAGACAATGAAACGTTTTACAGCTGGTAAGACCATAGTTAATTCACAAGGTTACACTTTGGTGCAAAGCTGGAGCCCCCCCCCCCCCCTTTTTTTAGGGTCAGTGGCTTGTGGCTGTGCCCGGCTGTAGCCGTGTGCAATGTTACCCAATGTCACAGTAGACAGTGTGCTTTATTACTTGATCGCATGTTTGCTAGTTTCATTAGAGTCGATATCACATTTTGTATTAGCGATACCCTGAGGTGCCACACACCTATAGGGGATTGCAAGGATGAAACTAACTGATGCTTGGCCATCTCTTTAAACATAAGTGACAAAGCAGTGATCTAATGGGAGGGTGGTTAAGTCACACACATCAAGTGCCCTTGACGCCACTTTGGGGGGTTACTGTAATGTATGTGACATTATGGTCTACCCATGCAGGGACTGTCTAGGGAATGGTAGGCGGAGGCAATGCCCTCGTTGCCATTTAAAGGGGGGGGGGGGGGATAAGTTAAAGAGTTATAACAGTTTGCTAGTTTCAGTAGCATTGATATCATATTTATATTAGAGATACCCTGAGGTGCCACACACCTTGGGGGATTACAAGGATGATACTATTACTGATGCTCAATAGCTCTACTCACAGTTTATAAGTGAGCTATGGCCACGAGAGTTGAGGGCGGATTTTTAGCGGATTGAACTTGTGTGGTGGTTCCATGTTTAATTTTTTGTACCTATTGCAAACTGCCATGTGGTCAGGGAAGATCGCTAAGGCTGCTGTGAGCTCTAACGTAGATCATTGTATGTAACCAGTTTCAGTATAGGTGCCCAATGTGATTGACATAAGGCCGGCTGTACATAGTCTGTACATGCTGTATGTTTGCAGGGTCTATGATATGTAGGGGTGTATTGGTGTAGGGGGGGGGGGGGGGGGGGTGATGACGGAGGGGGATGGTGATGAAGGAGGGGTGGGGGCTAAAGAGAGGCTCTGAATCAGAGCTAGATGCTCAGCCACCTTTTTTAAAACAGCAACTATCCATTGGGAGGGTGGTTAAGTCAAACACAGCAAGTGCCCTTGACGCCACTTTGAGGTAGTGTTAATTATGTCAAGGCAGTAGTAGGGGGTAATGCCCTCCGTGTCACTTTAGGGGGAGAGGGGGTGGCAGTGTTGAGATAAGTCGGAACATTATACATTTTGCTTTAATATACCTGATAATGAGGCGTGTTTGCTAGTTTCATTAGTGTTATATCACATGTGATACGTTGATACCCTCAGGAAGCACACACCTTGGGGATTGCAAGGACGATACTGCTGCTCAGCCACAATTTGACAGTTAAAAACACAAGTGGCAGGTACAGAGTAATGACCCAATGGTGAGGGAGGATACTCGCACACATACGTGCCCTGGATGCCACTTGCAGAGGGGAGGTGGGGGGGGGGGGGGGGGTCTAAAATTAATTTGCATAATCCTGGTGAATGTTAATACCTGGGTCTCAAATATGCATTGTTGGGTCTTTACCGACCAAAAAAAACCTGCTAACTCATCAAAAATATGCAGGATGGACATCTTTTTAAGCACTCCAATTATTAAATCATGATTAAATAGAGCAACAACAATTTATTATTTAGTATCAATTAAAACTTAGCCAGTTACCAAGCCAAGGGTTATACTTCAGGCTAACATGCCTGATCTATATGTCATAGCTGTCTCAACCACCAAGTGGACTTTGTGATGTGAAAAGGTATATCAATATTGTAAAACAATGAAGGACACGGACAAGCTGCGTCATCAAAAAAAGATAACCAAATCAATAATAACAAGGTTGTGTCAGTGAATTCAGAGTTTCAACAATTTATTTATATGTGACAGGAAATAGTGGCGTAGCCAGGGGGGCATATGGGGGCATTTCCCCTCCCCCTAAAATTACCCCATCAGTAGGCCTACACAACGCATGCCGTCTGTACATTCATGATTTTGAACATGTAATTTCTTTGGCCGGATTTGAAGACAACCACATCACAAAAGTTTTTAAGCGACCTGATTTCAGGCATTTTTCTGATCTTAGGCCATTGTTTTCGGTTTAATATGCTTTCATCCCTGTGAGATTTATTAAAATGTTTGAATTATTTTTGAAAATAACAAAAACTATTCATTTTGGTTAAAAAATAGGTCATTTGTTTGTGAACATATCATATATTTGTTGACTTATCATTCAGTCAAGGTGTACTGTACCTGTATGAGGATTGTATAAAATTGTCCTCCAAAATGTTTTATCTTCATCATTTGTGATGCGATCTGTGAAAAACCGCCACATGTCGGGATTTTTGATATTGGAGATATTTATATCATAAGAAAGCTAACTCTGTACTGATTACAAAACTGTTTCGATCATTTTTCTATGATCACTACAAAAAAGTTATGAGTGAATGATGAGTGTGATGTCATAAAAAGCAACAAAACAAGAAATCATAAAAACAGGCCATAAAAGATACATAGTTCAATAGAATAACATCATAAGGCTAATTAGAAAAGTGACTAAAGTAAGTTTTTGAAGGTGAAATTGCATAAAAGGTGATGACACTAATAGAAATGAATTTTCTAAAAAAAAATCTAAAAAAAAAAATCTTAAAAAAAAAAAAATTATATATATTTTATTATACCCATAATCCCTAGTTCACATTTTGCAACATCCGACGGGTTTTCACAGATCGCATCACATTTGTGAAGACTACTTAGTACATAGTTGTAAATATTCTCAGTGTCTACTTCATCCCTATGCTCTGATCAAGTTGTAATTTGAGGCCTTGTGCATATGTGTTGTACATGTACAGATATGTATGTTGTTTGTAAAAGCAGCAACTGTCTTAAAAGTCAAGTAGAGATTGATACATGTGGTAGAATAATAATATTGATACAGGGTGTCAAATAAAAGATACAGGGTGTCAAATAAAATATAAAAATTATCATGCTTAACTATAGTGAAGTATGCAGTGGAGTGTATATAAATGCATTTGTTTAAATCACAAAATTAGTTAATAATCCCTAATCCCATTAACACTTATATCTAAGGCTGTGTAAGTTCTAAAAAGTCTACAAAGTTCACTAAACGGCTAAATGCAGATTTTGATGTGCCCCTGCCCCCTTTGTGCCCCCACCACACTCTCCAGATACAGTGCTTATATGCATTATAACCATTTAATTTTTTTATTTATCGCCGGATTTTTATAAATAAAGGAAAATTTTATAGAAAAAACTTATTAAAACCTTGAGTATTAACCATTATTTGTTGACTGTGCTGCTTTTTTGACCGTGCAAAATATTTTGACCTCCCCCCACCAATATATGTGAAAATCATGAGGTGACTGACTGGGAAAAAAATTTGGGGCTACCTTTTACGAACATTTTAGAAATCTTGCCTCCCCCTCATAGTTAGGGTCACTATGTACTTTGCAGTAGATTCGTTGGATTTTTGTGGGGAGTTGCTAATTTTTGCATTTTCATGAAGGTAAAGGTCTACAGAAAGTGAAAACCAATGTTTACACATTTTTAAAATCCACTATAGCAGCCATGGCCGCCAATCTTCATCTCATAAAATGACATATAGCAATCAAAATGTATGGGGAAAACCGTGAAAGTATATTTTTAATAGTGGGATGTATGTATTAGACCACTAAACACTCATATCCAGAACTTTTGATTTATTAACATACCGATACCAAAATGGCCGCCAAAATGGCCGCCAAAAATGGTAAAATTCCATAAATTGGCATATATGAACCAACATGTATGTTCAGAGTATAGCTTTAACAATGGGATGTATGAATTAGACCACTAGAAACTCATATATAATATTCTTGTTATGTTACCATACTTTAAAACCAAAATGGCCGCCAAATTAATGGCCAAAAATGTTAAAATATGATAACAATTCAATAGAATAGCATAATATCAACTGAAATGTATGATGAAAATATGATTTTAACAATGATATGTATGTGTCAGACCACTAGGACTCATATCCAGTATTGTTGCTTTGTTGACATAGTTTAAAATCCAAAATGGCTGCCAAAATGGGTCTCAAAATGGCTGCAAAAGTTGTCAAATTCCATAAAATGAGATAATATCAACCAAAATGTATGATGAAAATATAGTTTTAATGTTAGGATGTATGTATTAGACCACTAGTAACTCATATCCGAGTGTTTTTGCTGTGTTAACATGTTTAAGAATCCAAAATGGCCCCCAAAATGGATCCCAAAATGACTGAACAAATTGTCGGAATTCTATAATATCAACCAAAATGTAAGATGAAAGTATAGTTTTAACATTGGGATGTATGTATTAGACTACTGGTAACTCATATCCAGGATATTTGAATTGTAATAACATACTTTAAATCCAAGATGGCCACCAAAATGGCCGCTGTAAATGTAAAAATAATCTACATGAGTGTACGATAATCCAGAATAGATATTGTAAGAATGTATATTACATCACATTCACCAAATAGTATGTTCTAAACTGTTAAGCTGTTGCTTTTAGATATAAGGCACACCTCTGTGACAATTTTGATTCTGTATCACTTTCCAAAATGGCTGCCATTATTGTTAAGTTGATGTTAAATGACCTAACAAAATTGTATTGATTGTATGACCATACTATGTAATACCAACACCCCCAAATCTAATGGGACAGCATTCACTATGTTATTATGAAAAAGTCTATATAGATCTATATAGTTTGAGTCTTTTAAAATATCCAAGATGGCTGCAAAAGGTTAAAATAACCGAAAAACTGTATTAGTGTATTGTTAGTGTTACACTAGATATGACCAAATTGTTATATCTACAGCTTTTAATCCATCCAGTAAACGTATTGTATGTGACAAGGTATTATTGAATGGTATAGACTCCATTTTGACAATGTAATGTTATTTCGATGGCCATTATAATGACCATTTCATTAAAATTACCTCTAAATGGTCAATACAATTACTTCTAAATGGTCAAAACAATTACCACAGATGGTCACCCATTGATCAAAATATGGTCAGAGTGGAAAGAAATGGACTCTATACCATTAGATCATACATTGTCACATACAAATATGTTTACTAGGTAGATTAAAACCTATAGATATAATAAATTGGTCATATCTATTGTAACACTAACAATAAACTAAAACTGCTTTTCAGTTATTTTAACCTTTTGCAGCCATCTTGGATATTCTAAATACTCAAACTAGATCTACAGCCCCTAGGCGTTATAATAGACATATAGTGAATGCTGTCCCATTATATTTGGGGTGTTGGCATTACATAATATGGTCATTTACAATACAAAATAATTTTGTTGGGTCATTTAACATCAACTTAGCCATTCTGGCAGACATTTTGGAAAGTTATACAGAATCAAAACTGTCACAGAGGTGGGCCTTATATCTAAAAGCAATAGCTTAACAGTTTAGAAAAAAACTATTTGGTGCATGTAATGTAATATACACGCTTACAATATCTATTCTGGATTATCATACACTTATGTAGACTATTTTTACATTTACAGCGGCCATTTTGGTGGCCATTGTGGATTTAAAGTATGTTATTACAATGCAAATATACTGGATATGAGTTACTAGTGGTCTAATACATACATCTCAATGTTAAAACTATACTTTCATCATACATTTTGGTTGATATTATCCAATTTTATGAAATTCCGACAATTTGTTCAGTCATTTTGGGACCCATTTTGGGGGCCATTTTGGATTTTTAAGTATGTTAACACAGCAAAAATACTGGATATGAATTACTAGGGGTCTAATACATACACCCCATCATTAAAACCATATTTTCATTATACATTTTGGTTGATATTATCACATTTAATAGAATTTGACCATTTTTGCAGCCATTTTGCAGCCATTTTAGGACCCATTTTGGAAGCCATCTTGGATTTTTAACTATGTTAACAAAGCAAATTTTTTTGATATGAGTTACTAGTGGTCTATCACATACATCCCATCGTTAAAATCATATTTTCATCGTAAATTTCGGTTGATATTATGCTATTTTATTAAATTTTGACCATATTTGACCATTTTGGCCATTCATTTGGCGGCCATTTTGGTTTTAAAGTATGTTAACAAAGAAAGAATACTAGATATGAGTTTCTAGTGGTCTAATACATACATCCCATTGTTAAAGCTGTACTCTGATCACACATGTTGATTCATTTATGCCAATTTATGGAATTAAATAATTTTTGGCGGCCATTTTGGTGGCCATCTTGGTATTAGGTGTGTTAACAAAGCAACAATTCTGCATATGAGTGTCTAGTGGTCTAATACATACATCCCACTATTAAAACTATACTTAAACCATACATTTTGAATGCTATGTCATTTAATGAGATTTGACCAGTTTGGGCGGCCATTTTGGACGCCATCTTGAATAACTCCTTAGTCATGGCCGCCATTTTGAAATTAAGATCAGGACTAGTTAGTCCTGCTTTAGGAGCAACAGACATGACAATTCTACCAACAAATAAGCTTTAAAAAGTGACCACATGTCATGTTTTGTTTAAAAATAGTTTAAATATATTACAATTTGGCCGCCATTTTAAAATTCCAATATGGCCGCCATTAGAGATTTTAAAAATGTGTAAACATTGTTTTCTGGTATTAGTGGTCTTTAAACATTAATTAGATGCAAAAATTAGCAACTCCCCACAAAAATCCAACGAAATTACATAGTGAACCTGACTATCACTTGAAAAAAATCCTAGCTACGCCACAAACCTCAATGCACTCGAACCATTACATACAGATTGCTAATGACGTATGTAATGTATAGATAAAATTAACTAATTGTCTGTTTTTCCTGTTTTTCCTTTTTTTCATGTACCATTTCCATCTACGTCAATTGCTTCTGATTTCTGATTGAATGTAACAGGTGAGTTATAATTAAGGTGTTTCCCTCACATTATATTTAGCTTAATTAGACAGAAATCAAACGATGTGTAGTTGTTACCCACCCACATGCTCTTCAAGCCTCAAATTAATCATACATGGACCAGCAGCTACTTGTGACAAAAGAAGCTCCTGGTCAAGGCTCAAGATAACAGGGTTTTTTTTACCGGGAGCTACTTTTTTTCAAAAGTAGTGCCCGGATCAGGGGGATTTATTAAGAACCGGGAGCTACTTTTGGTCTACGGGGAGCTAACCTTTTATTAAATCAAATAAGCTTAATTCAATGTTTTTGGAAAGCTTCTCGGGTGCTGGTTTGGACAAAATATCAGTGCTCGATTGTTTATTCTTCAGCATATACCAGGCGCTTTGGCAGAAGGACCAAGGGGTAAAAATTGCCCAGCGCCCGCTTATCTTGAGCCTTGCTCCTGGCTCTAATACTTTGCTGTGCAAATTGTGAAATACACCAGGAGCTAAAACATAGCACAGGGTAAGTGTGGGTCATGGAAAAACTGGAAAGTCATTTAATTTTGCAATTGCATTTTCCAGGCCTTGAAAGTCATGGAAGAAGAGGATCTTCCCCTAACCTAACCCCACTAGACCATACAAAATCATCCAAAATAAAACTATCTCCATGCACATGCTGCTGCATTGGCTCGATTACGTCACCTACCGCAGGCATATGTGGGCAAGAAGTTTGTGCCCACATATGCGCTGGGGAGTTAGCTCAGTTGGTAGGGGCACAGACTGGGGTGCGGATGGTCCCGGGATAGAATCCCGGGGGGTGCTCGGTGATTTTTCGGGTTAAAAAAATGTACTTCCCCCCCCCCCCAACACCGATACACGCAAAAACATAGCCGTGGGAGTTAGGGTTAAAAGTCATGGAAATTCATTGAATGTGCAAGATTTAAAAACAAATATAGCTGTTTGTATATACCCTGATATAAATATTGGGCATTAGGGATGACAAGCTTTTCTGGCGGATGTTGTACCTTGTTCGTAATGAAAATTAAAAATTATGTTTTTGCATACTGAAGGATGTTGGATACACCAATGAACTTGGTTAGTTATAATAACATATCTAAATCAAATTGTTTGATTTATTTAGTAATTAATTATACAAATTTGAGCATTAGAACTTGGTACAATGAAAAACTTACTATTTAAAGTATCCAGGTTAATTTTCATAAAAACAACCAGAATCATCATCAACATCAAGTATACCTGACGACATATCAAGGGATTTCTTGTCAACACTCCTCTTCACCCCCTCCCCCCTCCGCCCCCTTGACTCATGGGATGCCATCAGTGTTGAAGCTATAGTTTGATCAGTTCCAAATTGGCAAAGCCTCTTTACAGCAGCAAATTAATACAGAAGGACGCGTGGTGCACATGAAGGCCACAAGCGCACTGTGCATCATATGCGTGACACGTGTGGGGCCATAATGGTATGCGTACGCTTGGATTGCTTTTGTGCGTGGAGAGATAAAAAACTAATTGGAATTGATTAAACTATATGCCAGATTGAGTGCTGGCTAATTTTACTTTTTTGACAGATTACGGCGTGGTAAGCGGTTTTTTATTTTTTATTTTTAAAACCCCCTGGGGTCTACCTGTCAATCTTACAGTGGTTCTGATTGGTTTATTGCAAGATATACTCATTTGAATAGCCAATTAAAATGTAGCTTGTAAAATGTATCATTCCCATCTTTATCAGGGTCATGTTAGGGTTAATATTAATCTTGATTTGAAAAGAAAAGTAATTTGAGTAGACAATTATTCTAATAATGTCTCTCATTGGTGCAATAAATGATGTATCCATCTTTTTAACCAATCGGCCGGTAGTTCTCAGGGGGTTAAATGCAATTTGAAGGTTTCCTGCCACATTATTTCTTATTTTATGAAGCAGTGTCAGTTTAATGAATCGATCCATGTAAAGGTGTTTGAATTTGTTTCAAAAGTTAAAAAAAATGGTTGTCCAGCGTGAGTGCCGGTTACACCCGACTGGCGCCAACAGGAGTAGCTACACATACAACCCTGCTCCCCATGTGTATTATATATACGAGTAGTACCCCCACCCCTGGGTCAGTAGCCATTATTAGGCCAAAAACCAATAACATCTGGATAAACAGATTCTACACAAGAACACCGACTTTAGAGAAAGTGGAACATGCATCTTTCTTTTATTGTAAAAAAACTTTTAATAAATAACAAATAAACGATGTTTAAAGTTGCAGTTTACACATTTTGCTATTAATTATTACCAATATAAATATGATATTTAAAATAGAAATATCGAAAATCATTTTTTTTCTTAATAGAAAAAAAAGGAGAACAAATTGGATTTTTTTGTTAGGCCTATATACTGTACAGTTTAGTTTTGGATCTGACCAATACTTTGCCACTGCTTTTCAGATGTGGTGCTATGTCACTTTACATGTATTTGCTTGGCCAGACATGCCGTGAATTTGACATTTTAAACGAGCTGATGGCCGGCCGGCATGTTTTGTATGTATAGAATCTGCATTGTTAATATATGGCACACATATGGCAGTGTTATGGCCGGGGGTTTAGGGAGGGGGAATTTACTTGGGGGTTTGATGAAGATGATGACAGGAGGAGCCGAGAGGATAATCAATTTACCCACTGTAATTCACAAACAATTAAAAAAATGAAAACAAAATCTGTAAAAATGAGAAAGGCATCAAAGTATTTCATCCCTTTATTTTACTATTATATCTTCTTGAGATGAAAAATAAGGTTGTGCATTCACCTGATGTCTTCATACAAGAATTCCCATTGGACAATTGCATAATTTAATCATCTCGATAACCAATTACAATTTTACTTATAAATATTTTATGCTTCTCTTCTGAAAATTGTAATTATTCTAACAATGTCTATGATTGGCACAATATTTGACACATCCTAAATTTAAACCAATCGGCAGGTAGTTCTCACAGGAGAAAAAGAGCCTCATGTCGTAAATTGCAGCTTTTTATTTTTCAAGCCCGCAAGACATGCTGTTAATTTTACACACGTGTAAGACAGGTATTTTGATGCTGTATAATTTTGCATTCGAAAGGTTGAAGGCCCCAAAACGTGCATGTTTTATCTGAGGCTTAACCATTTTCATGATTCAGCACCGGCAATAATTCTGCATAAAATGATGACTTTATACATTTTGTTCCTCATTTCAGGAGCATAAAAGAATAAGATTTCTGCAGAAGCTACATGATTTATAAGCATTTATAAATGCTTTCTGCGCTTGAACTTTTTCCATACATCTTGATTTAATAGATGAATATTAGCTGAATTGTAAAATAATGCTTTAAAAATCATGATTCTCTGTACTCTGTTTTATTTAAGAAAAAACTGTATTTATATTATGATAAAGGGAGGAAGTATGCTCCGAACATTTCAAATGAAACCGTTTGGCGTAAGAAAAATATGCTGCTCAGCGGAAGAAAACAAATTTAGCATTTGGCGTAAGTAATGCAGCACTGTCGTCTGCTTGTCACCGTGGTGATGTCTGAAAATTAATGCGGCGCGAAAGTTTTGTCTTTAATGGTATTTTTACAAGGCCTAAGGTTAAGTCTATACGATGGTATTGATTATGTCTTGTGTATCTATTGCCTGTTGCCGGGAGATATTGGCGTAAGCAGCCCAAATCTTGACGGAATGTAGCCCAATATTGGGTTTAGGGTGTTTTAAAGAGAGCAGCGGTAGATAAAAAAGGTTAACTTTTATGTCACAAAGACCATGAAACCTATAGGTCTGTACTTTATAGCTACACTATAGTTTGATCTGTTCCAATTTGGTGAAGCCTCCCTCCTTACACCGGTGAATGAATTCAGAAGGACGAGGGCGCACATGAATGGAACAAACGCACTTTGCATCATATGCATGTGACCAAAAAGAGAGATCAAACCAAAATATTTCTCGCCAATTTGGAACTGATTAAACTATAACTGTAGTTGTTTTGATCGAAATGAGGGCCTGCTGGAAAGCAGTGCAAATCACTGAAGCACATTACCCTCAATAGATAAAGCATAAATACAAAAATAACATCCTGTTTTGAGTAAATTATGTTCAACCAACAACCAGTGAGACTGTCTTTCAATGGCAGTTCTATCTTCAACAAATTTTGTTGATTTTTGTATGATGTTATATATAATACCGAGTGTTGACAGTATGGCCAGTGTACAAAGGTGTTACAATATTCACCTAGCACACAAAGTCCTTGACCAGGCGCTTTGATGTTGGCTAATCCAAAATCAATAATCGTTACCAAAAATCTGAGATACATTAAATGGACAAATTTTTTCTCCATACTTTGATACCTCATTGATAAAGATCGACTGGATACTTTTATGATGATTTCAATAACCACTTGTAATAACGACAACAAAGTTGCACTAGAATTGGTTTCCTATGGGATATCATGGATTTGTATTGTCCACTGTGTGCTATCTCAACCAATCAGGTATGGGGATGAATGGGTAACAGGCATTGACAGGGAGTCGGTACACACACATTTTCAATGCGTATCACACACTGAGCAAGGATATCCCATTGAAACCCAGTTTTAGTGCAAGAATTGTTTTGGTAGTTGTGGTCGATTAAAAAAGCATAACATCAACCATATCCACTTGATTTTTATGAATGAGGTATCAAACTACGGAGAAGAAGTTTGCTTATGAAATGTATATCTCAGATTTATTGTAACGATTATTGATTTTGGATTAGCCAACATCAAAGCACCTTGGCAGGGACTTTTTGTGTTAGGTGTATATGCCCATATGCTGCTAGTGATGTGTCTAGCCTGTATCAATGCCAGAACATTTAAAAGTGCCTTTAAAAAGTGATGTCACAATATTGAAATTAAGAATGGCGTTTACAGTTTTACTTCTCTATTCAAACTTATTGTTCCTTACCTTACATTGCTCTCAATGTGACAAGAATTAAGGAAATGGTAGCCCAATGTGCCGAAATAACATCCTGTTGCTAAAATCCATCGCTCCCTTAAACTTAATTTGTAGTGTTATGTAGCCCAATATTGATCTTCAACATTGTTTTTATATTGGACAAGAAGTGAAAATAAACAGCTCAAACCAAAAGTAGCCCAATTGGGCTCTCTGAGTCAGGGTTCATTAACATTGCACATGGATGTATTGATTTTGTCTTGTGTGTCTGCTGTAGGTAGGAGGAAGGTAGAGAAAACTGTCAATGTCAACAGTATTGCCGAGGTTATGCTTTATGTGCCCAATTTGCAGCGCTCAAAGAAAAAAATACTTTAATACACAGGATTGGTTTGAATGATTTCCAGGTCTGGAAAAAATGAGGAATTGAGGAGTCTTATTCATGAGAAATGTTGGTATTTGGAGGGAAATTTTACTTTTCGAAATATAGAAATACATAGAACTGGGAGGGGGTGGGGGTGGCTAGCTTTCCTCTCGGGAAATATAGATTTTTCCAGCTCTAATGATCTCAAGAGCATGGAGTAGAAACTATTCATGTTTCAAATTCTAATTCAGATGATATTCAGTGCCATGCAGGTGAAGTCACTTGAGTTTATTATGTATGCTCTCAGAGCATTTTATAAGCTTTAAAATGACACCAAATGTATCAAAATTGGTAAAGGCATTAAGATTTTACGAGTGAAAATGATTCCTATTTTCTTATTATTTCTTTATTTTTTCTGTCCGTTTTCATCTATATTTTGAAAAACACACAGCCGCAAAGTCCCCCCTTTTTGATGTGCTGCATCACATATTACATACAGATAGTCTATGCTGGTAGCTCTCATTGTGTAATCATAGAAGGCTATATAAGCACACAAAAAACTAAGTTTTTAGAGGCCGGCTTATGTGGAACATGGGATTCTGATGCCATCAGGCTCGACTTCCGGCGATTGCCAAATCAGTTTTTAATTCCCCCCGTTTTTACCCCATTTGTTCCCCGATAGCTGCTTGTTCATACTCCCCCCCCCCTCCCAAGGAGGAAAGGACAAATGATTTGATAAAGAAATAAAGTGATTATATGCTTTGTTGGTATGTCAGCGTCCCAAGATACCAGATCCTTGGCACTAGTGGGTGGAAAGTCAAAAAAAAAAATTTTGCACTTAAAATACAACAAATAAATCAACCTATTGCGGCATATTTTCTGGCAACACTTTACTAGTCTCGTTGATACACAGAAATAGCATGGTAAAAAGGTGAAAGGCAAATTGCGAGAGCCTGTTGTCGGGACTCATTGTCGCCTATGTGTGAAATATAAAGTAGCGAGCCGTATTGGACTTGATTTATATTAGCCTCAGCAGCGTTTCCCTATACCCAGCTATAACCTGCGGGGTCAACATTAAAATGGTGTGTGTTGCCCCTAAGGGGGCACTTAAACAAATACATAGCTCCATACACGTTTAAATAGGGGTAACGCAGATGAAAGTTGATTATCGGGCTTCCTGCTAGATATGCCAGATTTCTTACTCGCCAAAATTTGCTTTAGTTTATTTATTAAAAATATGCTGTATTTCCTTAGAAATAAAATAAAATCTTTGAAGGTAGAATAACATGGAATACCTGAGTTGTTTCACATGAAATAGGCCCCTTTAACCCTTTGCTTTTTACACATTTTGTCTGTATTAGTTTTACCATATATACCAAACAGATTTTTCAGAAACCTTTCCCAACTTTCATGGTTTATTTTATATTTTATATTATATGGGTCCTACGACCCTGGATAATCCAATAAGGTTTATATTATATTAGCTTATTTCCATTGGGGTCTGTTTGATGTGTGAACAGGTACAGACCGGGATGATCCTACTCTTTACGAAAGAGTCTGTAACCTTTTTAACAAGCTCGGGTATTGCTCTTCCGATGCACGGGACCACCATTTCTATGTGACTTCCGAACCACTGGTTCCATCTCAAGGATTACTGATCCAATACTAGGCATGTTTGGACTTATTTTAATACAATTACTTTGGACATTTTTGAAACATTTTGTGAGATTTTGGAACTGTCATCTGCAGATGCTTGCCGCGTGTAAAGTGTTAAATTGGCTGAAAAAAAGCTCTCACTTTTATTGAGTCCAGGGCCAGTTCAAATTGTGCTAAAGCCCACTTTTTTTAAAGTAAGGGCCGCCATTGGTATCATCGAAACCCTTGAGTATGGAATGTGAATTCAGGAATTGATTCTGACCTGACTGGTAAATGTTTTTCTCTTACATGGAATATCTGGAATGCTTTGATTAATTAAACACTGAACTTTGTTGAAATGGTCAATTAGTCTATTGTTTTTCACAATGTCAAATGGTCGCATTACCTTTTATCAACCTGCATGGCCAGTCTACTGATCGAGTTTGATCAAGCATGTTCTGCTATTCTTTAATTTCTGTCGAGTTAAAAATGGAAATGCGTTCAAATCTGAGAGCAAAACATCTTGAATTATGACATTATAGGCCTACACTTACAGGCATATTATGTGATCTTTTCCAGGGAGCGCCCTCTATTCAAGATTTTTTTTTTTTAGAAAGAAGATTTTCTTGCACTTGCAGATTTACATTTTTGATCATAAATCATAAATACATTCTGAGTTACAGATCGATACAATTCCTAATTACTTCAAAATCATGGTTAATAGAGTGAAAATAAATTGTCAGGTCTGCGCGACTACTTATTTTTCACTCTAAATTCACTCTACAACCATGATTTTGAAGTAATTAGGAATCGTATCGATCTGTAACTCGGAATATATTACGATTTATGATCAGAAATGTAAATCTGCAAGAAAATCTACTTTCTAAAAAAATCATGAATAGAGGGCGCTTCCTGAAAAAGATCACATAATATGCCTTTAAGGTGGGGGGGGGGGGGGGGGGGGGGGAGAGGGGAACTATTACACTGTAAGCATGTGACAACAAAAGCACATAATAAGCTTTGTTTTCTTGAGATTGGGGTGTAAATCTAAAAAAGGAAAACTTGCAAAATCGTGTCAATGTTTCATTCGTTTAGGAGGTTAAATTGGGGAGAAAAACACGCAAAACCCTCATTTGATGGTGAATGTTTGATTCAGAGGATATACACATTGAGAGGTTCATCCATTTCCCAGAGGGTGAAAAATGGGACCCTATTGGGGGCACATCCCTCATATCCAATAATTACACCCCCTTGGACTGGAATCTGCTATTTGATGTGTTGTAGTCCGGGGGGGGGGGGGGGGGGGGGTACTCGCCTAAGACGGTATACGGGGGGGTGCCGCTCTAATGGGTAGCTTTTTGGGCACAAAATCCCTAAACATGGGGTATGATTTTGTGCTGGAAATCCCTAATAATGGGGTCTCTTTTTACAAATGGGTCTATTTTCGCGAAAAATTTGTGTCTATTTTCGCGAAAAATTGCCAAAAGTAGGTATATTTTCGCGAAAATTTGCCAAAATTAGGTCTATTTTCCCGATAATTTGCGAAAATTTGGTCTAAAATGAAGCAAAACCCCTAAAAATGGGAACCGATTTTTCCAAAATCACCCCTTAAAATGGGTATGGGTTTGGAATCTCCAGCGGCACACCCCCGACCAAACCAAATCCGAGTACCCCCCCCCCCCGGGGTTGTAGTCTGGTGATCAATGTATCACCCTACCAATGAGACCCTCTTCTCATAGCCCCCAATTCCCTACAAGGAAAGCCTCCCCTCCTCCCTAGCTATATCCCTTTCCATTTCACCTTGTCGGTGATTAAAATGAAATTATGACTAGATTGTCTTCTTGAACCCAGATAAATCTATAATTCCTCTGAAGATTTTATTCACCCAAGGCAACCAGAATTGCAATTTTCCCACAAAAAAATTGTTTCATATACTTGAACTAAATTGGGAAAGTCACATTTTTCTTACCATGGGGTTGTCCAACACAAATAGCACACCATGCGTGAGATGCGTGACTGACGATATTATAACACCACTATACTACCATAGTATTGTATTACCAGTGGCAAAGCGTTGGTATCATTTATGAATTCAATCTTTCCACATCACGACCAAGATAAGGCCAAAAAAAAGTTGACTTGCCCTTTCCGACCAATAATACATACAATAATTTTAAGTAAATACATTGGTGGGCTGACCAAAATCAGAGCAGAGCTCGCAAATATATTTGGCCACCCTTTTACTTTTATTTTTTCAAAGTAAAGAAAAAAAGAAGAAAAAAATTGAAAGAAGCACATCAACAATAAAGAAAGATAAAAACGTGTTTTTGAGTAGTATCTGCTTGTTTGAAAAAAGAAAGAAAAAAAAATCAATCTTTAAAACGTGTTTTTGTGTAGTATCTCCCTGTTTAAATTTTTTATTTTTTTTATTTTAAAAATCCGACCGTCCGACCCAGACTCTGGCCCTGAAAGGGCAAGTCAACTTTTTTGTTTTGGCCTAAGGCCAACATTTTTTCCCTTCAAGTCCCAAAAATCTTGAAATCGAGTCGGTCTGGCGATTTTTTTTTTTTTTGCTGACAAATATTACTGATGGACAGTGATTCATGACAAGACAAAATTGGTAAATATCAATTTGACTAATGTTTCTGGTGTTATTATAGTTTAAAAGCAATCTTTTCAAGCAAACTTATTCATTTCAAGCAGAAAATAGTAATATTTTGACAAATTGGGTAACATTTAAATCTTAAAATAAAAAATAATAATAATTGCGACCTTGATTTTTGAGATTTTAGGGTCGTTCGCTGAGGGCACCACAACAAAATTGTTTTAATGCCCCAGCTCATCATTGTTGGAATTTCAGTTTCACAGAACAAACAGCGCAACAAAATTGCAATACAAAACTGTCCATCACTTTTACAAACCGTTCCATTGGGTCATTAAGCATATTGTGTGACGGCGGATTATATTCCGATAGTGCGGAAACCGTAACATTATCACAGCAGATATAACTATTAGCAAAATAGTTGCTTCTGATGTTACAACAATTTGCGCTTTGCTGGAAGCGTATAGCAAGGCTGATATGACCGGTGTTGCCCAAAGATATTGCCTAAGTGGCACAATTTATAACACAATTAAAGATCCCAATATTTACATTAAATTGATCAGTTCGAAAGTTGATTTGATAAATTTGACAAGTTGACATTAAAGGCATATATGTGATCTTTTCCAAGTAGCGCCCTCTATAATTGATTTTTACTATGAAAGCAGATTTTCTTGCAGATTTGCATTTTTGATCATAAATCATAAAGATCGTCTAAGTTACAGATTGATATGATTCCTAATTACTTCTAAATCATGGTTTGAAAAATAGATTATACCGAGCGGTACAATCTATGTTTCAAATTTTACTCTAAATTCACTCTTTAAACCATGATTTTGAGGTTATTAGGAATCGTATGCTCTGAAACTTGGAATATATTTATGATTTATGATCAAAAAAGTAAATCTGCAAGAAAATCTGCTTCCAATTTTTTTTCGAGGATTGAGGGCATCTCATGGAAAAGATCACATAATATACCTTTAACATTCCAATTAACTTCATTGACAGATTGTTATATACTCAATGGTAAGGGGCCTTCAGGTTGACTTGGGGGGGGGGGTAGGGTGTCAAATTTGAAATAGTTTTTTAATATGGCGATACCAAATTTTCATGAAAAAAATTCTCAACAATAAATACTCAGTTGAAATTTGGCAAAATTATGTCAGACATACAAAGAAAATGTTGACAACTATTACAGAGAACCGTTTTGTTTTGAAACTTTTTGTGGGACGGACCACGCTGTTTCTTTCGGAAAGTTTTAAGTTAGAAAATTAGCCCAATTGGGCTAAGTAATGTCAACTTTAGCAATACTTGTATGGACTGTCTGTTGGGATTTGTGGTGGTGTCATAAGGAGGCATAGGAGCTCATTGTACACCATGAGGGTATTTCTATAATTTGTTATTTTATTCATACTGCGGTAATATTTCCCCGTTTATGAAGTGGTTTCCTAAAGGGCAGACAGACATGAGGAGCGTTCAGGCGAGGGCGCTAAGCTAGAGACTAGCGTCAAATCCGCTAGTCTTGAGATTAAACTCTCGAATAACCCTAACACTCTTGAGTACTACAAATTAATACTACGATGCGGTGGGCTTGTATCACCCGGTTCGGCAGTTTTTGCGATGAAATAATGGCCCCAGGGTATATACTTGGCGAAGTATACTGAGCCAAGTATGGTTGACACCCATGGCAAAGTGGTAGATCGTCTGCCTCTGAACCCAGAGGTCCGGGGTTCGAGCCCCGAGCGTGGGGCCCTTTTTCCCCTACTCTCTTTGGCCGCGAACAAATTATCTTTGGAAAAGGTGCCACAGGGGTTAGGGTTATGGAACGATTTTGTCTTCTATTTTTCTTTTAATTTTTTTTTCCAATTTTGGGTCTCATTAACGGCCGTATGAATCATGTCATGGTTAACTAACCTTAGAGTCTAAAGCTGGAATTTTAACCCTGAGAGATCTAGTGGTCAACTAGTCCCGAAACACTAACTGAGAGTTGCCGAAGGGCATGTCTGCCTTGTGAATCCTTCAACCATGTTAACTGCAAGTGAGATTTTTGTAAGACCATTGCATTTCTTCCGGCAATCTGATAATCGCGACCTTGAGATAGTCTCGAAGTGATAGCTTGACTCATGGCTAAGCTTGAGATTAACTATACGAGTGGTCGTCTGAACAGCCCTATGGATTGTAGAAATGTTCACTCAAAATAAATTTGTATTCCTTGATATCTTATATAAAGTAAATGAAAAGTAAACGAAACAATTGAATGAACGTTATTACTGAAAGTACTGTAAAAGCCAATATTTTCGTGTAAAGATATTTTCGTGCAATTTGATGGGCGACCTTCTGGATGCACTGCATGAATGTTGAAAACAATATTTTCGCGTGTTATAATTTTCACGGAAAAATATTTGGCGCGAAAAATACCCCTACTGCATAAATTGCAGCTTTTACAGTATTCTGTTCAACCGAAAGGAGAGTATGATTATATTGTGAGTAGTATTGGAATTTGTTCACAATATGTAAATGCGTGAACAATTCGTTTTGCAAAAATAACAGCTTTAATAATTTGGTATTGAAAATATTTATAGACAGTTCTTTATGATATGTCCAGGGGAACTGAATATTATTTTAATAAATAATAACTTGGGGGATTGGGGTAATGTCAGAGGTTATGTGCGTAAAGGAAGAAAGTAGAACATCGTGATGCATTTATGAAAAGAAAGGTCCTAAATAATTCAAGATAGTTTTAGGGCATACTTGTCATGCAACATATATTCCACAAACGTGATGATGAATATGTTATAAGAATGCGATGATGTTATAAACATGTTAGGAACATTACACATGGTGTATAGAGCATGCATGCAACAAGTGTCATGCTATGCACATGTAACATGCATAAATTTGACAAATGTGAGATAGGCACCAGGATTTTGCGCAAATCATGCACAAATCATGCATTTTCATGTCCCACTGTGTATTTGTCAATTAATGCCCAATGTAAAAAAGAATTGGATGAGCATCAGAAATATAGCATAAAGGTAAGAAAATCGGACTGAAAGTAAGCTTATTTGCTTTTTAGTTAGAATTCAAGGAGTGATATTTAGGGGTGATTTTTCGGTCCAGGGATACCAAAACAATCATAAAAAACTTGGGTGTTCGCGGGTTGGGGAGGCATAGGAGGGGAGGCGTAAAGCACTCAGACGCACATTTTGTAGCGCATGTTTGCACATTTTGCAAAATTGGTATGCGCATTTAGTCATTTTAAATCACAAAAAAATCCTGGCGCCTAATATATATAAGACATGCATTTGGCAATCATGTGATACACAGGCATTTTTATGCGACTATACTTACTTGAATATGACTAACATGTGAAAAAGTTACCTATGAAAATGAAAATCGGACTTCTCCTTACATTTTTGAGTGCTTCTTCCTCAATAATCACCTGATCCTAGCGTGCAATATCTCATATTAAAGAAGACAATTTTTTCAACAACTTTAAAATTTAATATTTTTAGGTAGGATGTATATTTTAAGAGTTAGAAGCCCATTTATTACCTGTATAGTTACTTTTTTGATGACTGTACATGATGCATGTGCATGAAATGTTAGTAAATTGCATGTTGCATGTACATCACACTTTATTAAAAACATATACATGTAGGTAACTTTTTCACATGTTAGTCATATTCAAGTAAGTATAGTCGCATAAAAATGCCTGTGTATCACATGATTGCCAAATGCATGTCTTATATATATTAGGCGCCATTTGACATACATGTGACTAACATGTGATTGACATGCATTATGCATTTGACATGAACATAAGCTACCCCAGAGGTAAGCTTATTTACTGTTGTGAGAAATAATAATCTCAAAACTATAAGTAAATCCAGTTGCAATCACATGATTTGCACGCAACATTTATATGACATACATTTGACCATGATTTGACCAACATGTGACTGAAGGCCATGAGATATATGCAGCATGTATTTGATATGTGATTTTGCGCCAATCTGGAACTGATGTGATTTTGTACATATCTTCAGCAGGGTGGACTCAAGAACCACTGAACCGAGGCTGAGCATGTGTGTATGTACTCAATTTTACTGATTTATTTCATAGTCCAACGGTAGTTTATATTTCTGGATTATTATTGACCCTTTTGGTAAATACAATTTAAAGGTAAATTTTGCCTATAATTTTGACATCTTAGTCAGTCCTTGAAAACAGTGGATGTTTGGACTAGCCTAACACCCTAACATTTTGCCATCCATCCAAATTTAAGCTCATGGATTGTGCTTGTTGCATTCATGTGCGCTTATACCCTTCTGTATTAATCCGTTGCTGCATTAAGGAGGCCGCCAATTTTGAACTGATCAAACTATAGTAGCATGCACAAGGTTAACCTGTATTTACACATTTACCCCCAAGACCTCATACTCCATTTGTCCAATTTAATATTTGGTGCTGATGGGAAGATCAATAGTCATTGAGTTGACCTCAGTCGTTTCAAGCCTGATTTTGCCTCCAAGTTGAATCCACTTTCCTTTTACTTTTCCATGAAAGTGGATATATTGTTTACGGTTGGTCAATTTTCAGGCCTTCTGCATATAAGGCTATATTAAAAAAAAAATTGTCTCCAAGCTCCCGCGCGCATTAGTTAATTGATGCGCGTTATAATTATTTTTTATGAAAACAAGTATATAATATTAAAAATAAAATTTAAAAAAAATCACAGATTTTTCAGATTTTTATTGATCACATCATTTTAAATACAAAAGTTCACTTTTACAAGGATTTCAATATTTTATATTTATAAAAATAAAAATAGAAAAAACTTTAAAAAAAAAATCGCCTTCCGAATTAGGTTTTGAAAAACTGAAGAGCTTTGAGACAAAAGACGTTTTTAATTTAGCCTAAGTGACAAAATATTTACAAAATAATGAAGATTCTCAAAATATGTGCTTCAACTGTATTTATGGTAGATTTGTGTTTAGATCTGAAAATGTCCTTATATTTTTTCATAAAAGTGGGTGCTTGGTCTATTTTTCACGCCTTCTGTTTGCGATAGTGTTTACGAAAGAATGAAGATGCTCCAATATATTCTTCAAATAATGTGTTTAAATCTTAAATTGGTTAGTGTTAAAGAATCAATATGTGTTGAAAATGGTGTACGGACTCTAAAAATGAAGTGCGCAGATGTATTTCATTCTGTGAAAGTGGGATTTTTAGCACTACTAATTTTTGCGTTTTTAGCTACGCTTGCACAAATATGAAAAATAGGTTCTTGAGAAATTAAACTAAAATGAACTTTCCATATTAAGTTCTTGAGAGGTCTTGATGGAAAGATTTTACAATTATCCAAATTATGTGAATCCATTTATAGCTAAAAAGCAAACCTTCCCAGATAAATAACTTAATTACCCTCAGTAAGGTCTGTTCCCTGATGCCAAAAAGTACAAATTTACTGAAACTGCTGATATTTAGGGTCATTTTGTTCCCAATGAGAACTGAGCTTCAAGCTGTTTCCCCCTCAGGTATTGTATCAGGCTTCTCTCATGGTTCCATTGGATCGGTCATTGTACTTTGTCCAGTACTGTAAACAGGGACATTTTCACGTTACATTAATTTTCGCGCTCCAAGCAGCTACCGCAAAAATAAAAACACACAAACATATTTATTTTGTAGGCCTATGTAATGAACTTTCAAATCACTGATTTAAAAACAAACGGAATGGCTGAAAATCAGCAAACGCTTACATTTAATCGCGCCAAAATTACCATTTTTACAGTATACCAAATGCAATATAGGGTGTCATATCCTTCCAGAAAATCCCAAATTCTGCAAATGGACATATCATCCCGGTTCTGTCAAAACCTTATATGTTTTTACGGCCCTTCAGCATGTATAAAAGTAAAACTGCACAGCGGTTTTGCTTAGAAAGTGTTGCCTTATACATGTTCCGGGGCAAGAGCACTTTACAAGGTTTGGATCAGTGTTTTGGTTCTTGAACATGTTTAGAGCAGACTGCCCAAAGGTTATAATACATTGAAAGTATTAAATAAATGCTGAAAGACCGGATGGAGATACAAGGTCTTGACAGAACAGGGACAAGATAATACAATTCATGATAATTCGTGGGCAAATTTAGAAGTGTTGCGCTGTCAGCCCATTGTTAAATGTCGATATATGTCAACACAGTGTCAACTATGATGAAAGCATAACAATGTGCCGAAAATATGCCAACGAGGGCGCTACTTTGAGGTTGAATAGGGAATTACTAGTCATTGATTATTGAAGAAAACCACCTGATAACCAATCTTCCTTGCTATATAAATATAACTTTATTTAAAGCCTTTATCAATATGAATATTGGAGTGATGAGAACACACCTTTATGACATATCACACCTCTATTTGGCAATTGATGGATGGATAGAGGCTAGCGATAGTGACTCAGTTGTAGTTAAAGACATAGTATTAGATTTAGTAGTATCTCCACACCTCTATTTGGCAATTGATGGATGGATAGAGGCTAGCGATAGTGACTCAGTTGTAGTTAAAGACATAGTATTTGATTTAGTAGTATCTCCAAATTTCAATTTGTCCTTTTTCACCCTAATGTGGCAATCTTCAATTCAATCTGTCCTCCCCCTGTATTTGGGCACATTTCAACTCAATTCATCCTCCCCCCTAAATATGGGTGGGGGGGGGGGGGGGGACATTTCAGTTAAATGTCCTCCCCATCCCCCCTAAAAATGGCAAATTTCAATTCAATTTGTCCTCCTTCCAGAAAAAAAATGTGGGCAAATTTCAATTTGTCCTTTTCCCCCTAAATGCTTTTCAAATGGGATTTCATGGGGTTCGGGGCTGTAACTGTTACTCCGTCAATAGAGGATTTTGTGCTATGTTTCTGTGCTGTCTTACACCAGGGATAAACTCAAAAGCCATCCTAGGTCAAGTTTAGCTACCAGCATATTATAGTTTTACTTTCACCATTGTAAATATCTGCGATCTGGCCGGTACAAATATTACACTTAGTACAGACATTTAGTACACTTAGACGAGGAAAATAAAACAAATGTGTTTTATGGGCCCGACCGACCCACATTTTTTTTTTGTTAATACTTTTTTCTCAAATCATGTAAAATCAGCTGTTTTTTTTGGCCGAAAATATGTTGAAATTTGTTTTCCACAATTCCCGATTTGTGCGGATTTTGGGTTTTTTTCTCGTCGCCTTGGCACAGTATTATCTTTGAAAGACTCAAAGACAAACAATAATTTAACAAACACATAAGAGTACTATGTGGAGAAGATTTATGACCATGTCTTTAACACTTTCCACGCGGCTATAAGTTTTACAATATGTGATGCGATCTGTGAAAACCCGCCACATGGTGGCATTTTTTTATATTGGAGATATTTATATCATAAGAAAGATAAAACTGTGCTGATTACAGAACTGTTTCGATCATTTTTCTACGATCACTACAAAAAAAGTTATGAGTGAATGATGATTGTGATGTCACCAAAAGCTACAGAACAAGAAATCATGAAAACAGGCCAAAAAAGATACATCATTCAATATAATAACATTATAAGGTTAAGTAAGTTTGTCAAGGTGAAATTTCATGAAAGATGATGACACACAGTACTGGAAACTAATTTTCTTTAAAAAAATCTAGAAAAAAGAAAAAAGGTTTTTTATTTTTTATTTTTTTATTTTTCTATTTTACCCATAATCCCTAGTTCACATTTTGCGACATCCGACGGGTTTTCTCAGATCGCATCACATATACAAAACGGAATATTCAGAAACAAGTCCCGAATTTCAGGGTCTATCTCAAGGATTGCTGGACCGATACTTGGCATGTTGGTACTTATTTCAATGCATTTCTCATGGTGATTTCAAATATGGTAATGTAATTCATCAATTTTGACATTTTTGAAACATTTTGTGCAATTTTAGAATGTCGTCGGCAGCTGCCTGCCGCATGGAAAGTGTTAACATATGTGACGCGATCTAGAGGAATGAGTCGGATGTCGACCCTGGTCGAAAATGAGTTTTTAATACAGTTTTAAGAAAGACACTTAGAGCTTTCAGAAACTGAAAACCCCATGTCGATACGACGTTTTGTTCCAAAGTTATGTCAAATTGTATACATGAATTTCCATCAAAACTTATGTAAGCCGCCATTTTGAATTGGCCATATCTCAATTTGGGATTCCCCGACATCCGACTCATTCCTCTTGATTGCGTCACATATTCAAACCCATAGGCACAACATACAATGTAAAAGGTGTTACAGCACACTAAGCAAGATTCTTATTTTATTTTATACACATTTAGCAACACGACCTGGAAACTGTAGTAAATATAGGCCTGCCTAAAGCCACATACACGGAAACATCAATTTATAGGAGGTTTGGTACTAGAGGATTGTGTTTGCTATACATGTACAAGGAGGATGGAATCCATTTGCCAACATTGGTGTTTTATATCGGTTCTCTCGTAATCTGTAATTGCAGGCTTGATTGAAAACATGGGAATTTAGGAAGCTCTTCCCTGGAAAATCTTGGTATCTAGAAGGCTATTTCGGCATTTGGTGGGATATTTTGTCAATTGACAAATATTTTGCTGTTTTGGACATACAGATTTGTAAAAAGAATTCTTGGAATCTTTCCTGCCCTGCTCGCTGGAATGCATTAAATTTCAAATACCAAAAGTCATGTTGAATATTTTCATCCTAAAATCATTTTGAAAGAGTTTGAAATCAAATCAAGTGGAAGAATTAATATTTTTTTCTAAATTTGGTTCTTATTATTATTCTAAAGAAAGCTTGACAGTAATGGTGTAACAGAGCTGCACATGGGCGAGAAATATCTTTTTTGGAGGGTAATTTGAAGCTCTCCTGCCGAGATATGTGAATATTTCCATGATTCTTTCACCATGATTGGATCAATAAATAAATATAGCCTCGTTTATACCCAATCAAAGTTGGATGTTCAGGTTGATAATTCGGCCGGTAACGCCCATGGGATTGTAATAGATACAGCGTAGAGCGCTTGTCGTTTCCGAAAAGAGGAGAAAATCAAAAACCTATATTCGTGCCATAAAACAGGCTGTATTACAGCGCACCAATTGAGCGTGACCAAATTGGAGCATTTCTACTCAAACCCCAGGGGTGTGATGGATAAGCAAATAGTTTGTACAGGGTGTCTTGCAAAAAAGCTTTTATGATTAAATACTACAGCTTTGCAGGGCAAATAGTATTATACAGGGTGTTTTGCACTAAAGCTTTCATGATTAGACAGAACAGCTTTACAGGACATGTAGTATTATACAGGGTGTTTTGCACAAAAGCTTTCATGATTAGACAGAACAGCTTTGCAGGACATGTAGTATTATACAGGGTGTTTTGTAAAAAAAGCTTTAACCATTTAACACTACAGCTTTGCAGGCAAATAGTATTATGCAGGGTGTCGCAAATAGAAATTGCATAATTAAGTTTTGTATAGGTAACTATAGTGTGAAACACAATGTCATATAGTAAGTTCCTATGTCACGTTGCGAAAAACTAGATTGCATAAAAAGCTATTATCTCAAGAAAAACAACTTATTTTTGAATTACACTTTCAAAAGTATTCTTGGTAAAGACCTTTGATTGAAGATTAAAATGAGCATCAAATTATTTAACATTTTATAGTATTTGATCAAAAAAGTTTTGTATTCTAAAATGTTTGCAATCTAACTAAAGATAGCTCAAACTACTGAATATTCAACGTTTTATGACTTAAAATACATAGGTATCTTAAACTTGAAAATCAAACTATCATGGTATTTTATAAAATTGATATTTTGTATTTTCTAAATTGTTTGCTATCTTCTGAAGATAGCACAAATGACTATATAATATCCAATGTGTTGTACCACATTTAGTTTTGTGGCTTCAAACACGATGAATCTCATCAGGTGCCGAGCCAATTTTATGGCCTTTTTTATGTGATAGTAATCATGCATGTAACATTTTTGTGGATGGTTTTACATAATATTTGATAGATAATACGAGGGCAAATCAACAAGTTTTGTCACTTTCTCCATGTTTCTGAAGATGGTCATACACTTTCAATTCCCTTGAAGAAGCTTCCCTTGATGTCTATACACTGTTGCATCCTCATCCTCCACTTGTTGAAGCTTGGGCGAACTCCAAAGTAGGGATTGTCTCATCTCTGAATGTACAGCTTTGGCTAGGTCTTATTGTCGTGATGCAGCATGATTCGATACCGTCTTTGTAGGCTCCATTTCACAGGTAGATAAGTAGCTGCAGAAATGCGCTTGGCAAATTCTATACAGGCTAAACACCCCAACTAGATTTACAGAAGAGGGAGCTAAGAATGTGATGTACAAGATGACGTAACACAATAAAGACAGTATTGTCTTGTGTAGCTAGGGGCTGCCTTTGGTGACAGAACTTTCTGATCTGCCCTCGTAAGGCATAGGAAGCTGCTTAATTGCATCAATTTAGAAAATGGTTGTTATACGGTGCTGAGGGTAATTATACTGGTAGCTATAATGTGTATATTGTAAACAATCTTTCCAAAACTGATGGATTTTTTTAGAATGTTTTAGCACCAATTAATTTTAACTATGTATGTGTGCATGTTGTGAAGGGTTCCAGTGTGGAAAAATGTTCAGTGTTAAAGCTCAATTTTTGCACAAAATGATGACATATTTGTCATTGGGTTTTTGTTTGTTTGTTGGTTAGGGTGTTTTTCTGTTTGTTCATTGTTGTTTTCTATCTTATATTTAATTTGTATGTGTCAAACCTGTACTTCGGGTTTGGTTTGAAAAAAATATTAAGTTACAATAATCTTAAAATCTGCATTGTTTTCGTATTGAAATGTTTACTGTCTACTGAAGATAGCACAAACATGTTGAATAGTCAGTACATCTTTTACACCTTCACTGTGTCCTTGTGACTAAGCGCAAAAAATAGACACATACTATTGTTTGATCAGTTCCCAATTGGTGAAGCCTCATTACAGCAGTGAATTAATACAGAAGGATGCAGGCGCGCATGAAGGCAACAAGCGCTCTAGCTGTGCATCATATGCGTGATGTGTGCGAGGGGCAAAAAACGCATGTCTGTGGCCATAATTGCGACATATGCTTGGATGACTTTTGCACTTGTAGAGATAAAAAACGAATATTTCTCGCCAAATTTTAAACTGATTAATCTATTGAAGCTCTCTGTACATGAGTGCATGAGGCTGCACCTAAGTCACTATCGAGGAAGTGAATAGTATTTAATGCCTCCCATTTGTTACAATGTGGAGTAGTATTCTTAATTTATCAGTGCCCTTTAATTATCTTCTTTGGATCAAAATGCCATTCAAATTCATCCAAGCAATATTACCTAAAATACCATGACACACACATTGTAGAATAATTTAGGATTTCCCGTTCAGTTTTCCATTTCTTCAAAATTCCTAAAACAGTACAGACGAAGGTTGAGAAAAAATTCACTGCACAAAATTGACCATTATTCATTAGCTTATTTCCCATGCAGTCCGGCACCTCTGTGTATTTCTCGCCCGGTGTCAAATATCGCCGTTCAAGGTTTTCAATAGTACTTGTAAACGCGAGTATTTTGTAAAATTGCAGCCGAACCAGGACTAATCCATGTGGATTTGTGGAATTGGGACCTTGAGTCTTTTATGAGAATGAAGTGTTTTATATTGGTAGTTCTGTGTACTTGAATTGTATGACTATTGAGTTACATGGTATAACCCTTTGCTTGCTGATGCTTATTCCGTGTTGTAGACTTTTTTATAGAAGGAAGTGTGGGCAGTGTGGAGATTTTGATTTTAGGATCAAAATGAAGGGTTCAGATGGGGATTGGGGGATGTAGGGTATCGGGTGCAGTCTTTTAATCATTTTGTGTTAAGGCGAAGACAAAACCCACCCCTGTTTTACGGGCGGACGGATCTGTCAAGTAGGGTCGGTCGGTCTGTTGTAGTTGTTTTTTAATCTGTTTTTTTTAAACCTAAAATTTCACCAAAATCTGCAAAAATCTGGATTTTTACAAATTTATGAACACAAATGTTCAACCCCGATTTTACATAATTTGAGAAGAAAAAAAAATCAACAACAAAAATCTTGAAAACGCAAAAAGTGGGTAGGTTGGGCCTGTAAAACAGGTTTGTTTTCCCCTCGCCTTATGGTAAGATGTTTAAATGTTATCTGCAGAAACATTTCCTGCAGAACAGATTTCCTTTATAGGAAGATGAAGGGTAGGATTTGTAGGGAAGGGGAGAGGGAGGTTGTATGACTATTTGGTTACATGGTGTAACCCTTTTCCTGCTGAAGTGCTTGCTGTGTTGCAGATTTCTTATGGGTTATTCTGGAAGGGTGCAGATGTAGGTTTAAGCTCATAGGGTGCGGTCAATTAGACTGATTAGTTGTATGTTATAGGGTAATATAGACATAAACTTACATGCAGAAGCAGTTTCCAGAGGAACAGATTTCCTCTGCAAGGACTTGAAGGGTGAGGTATTTAGGGTGATCGCAGAGAGGGAATTAAGAGAGATGTGTAGATGAAGTATTTTAGGAAGTAATACATGTATGTGTATGATTTTGGTTTACAAGAATTATGTTATGTTCTCTTTGCCCTTCCAGTGTGGCAGATTTCTTTTCAGGGTAGGGAAATAATGAGGTGGGGTTGTAGGGTAAAGAGGGGTAATCTGGGCGGGGGTAACTTTTGAAGGAGGGATAGCTTTAGACTATGTATGATGATATTAAGTTCTGTAATAAGCCTTCACCTATGGAAGTACTTCCAATTTGAAGGGGATATGGGTGAAAAGAGAGAGTTGTATCAGTAGAAAGTAAAATCCAGAGGACAAAGTATGTACAACTTAGTTGTGGATAAAGTACTTTATCTTGCAATATGCATGCACTTAACACTTTATACGCGGCAGGCGTCTGCAGATGACATTACAAAATTTCACAAAATAATTCAAAAATGTCAACATTATTGAATTTCATTACCATATTTGGAATCGCCATTAGAAATGCATTGAAATAAGTACAAACATGCCTAATATTGGTTCAGTAATCCTTGGAAAGTGTTAAGATTGTATGGTATTATGTTCGAAGTACGTACTTGTAATGGCCCTTTCCCTGCTGTAAAGGCTGTTAGTGCTTGCAGAAGGTCAGGTTGAATGAAACGAAAGAGAGGAAAAGGGAAATATATGATTATCGTACAGAATTCAGAAATGTAAGCTCTAATCAGCATTCAATGGATGTAACTTTGTGCCTAACAAGATTAGATTGAGTGGAGGAAGGGAGGGAGGGGGAGAGTTACAGAATAGTTCCCCTGTCCCCTGTGTCCTCCTGTGGCATGGCTACTCAGTTATAAGGTATATATACAGTACTCTGAAGTGGGTTCAGCTTGGGAAACTGGAAATTCTATATTTTTTACCGGCGTAATTGTTCACACCCTTCAAAATTTAAAAATGTTGCCCACGTATGATGTAACACCAGCGTCTTTCTTTACATAGAGCTATATCATATGGTTTGGAATGATTTTTGTGCAATTGTAATTAAGGGCTATACAGTTGTGAAATTTTGATTTTGTAAGAACAATGTGAAAATTATTGTTATTCAAAAATTTGGACTTTGTGAATTCGAGTGTCTGGTATGCACGTTGTCGTGATGGAGGGTTCAAAGTATCAATCTACCTTGGTTATCAGGTAGGTGCCCTATAGCTCAATAGCTAAATATGTGTTACTAGAGCAAGGTGAGATTTACTGGTTTAGTGTAGGTTGTGACACCTATAGCTGCCCTATGGTGCATTCGTGAGTGAGAACAAGTGATTTGCATACAATAAAGGTGATACAACATCAAATCATTCCTTGTTTTGTGTAATGGTAGTAAGGCTGTGAATGCACGGGTAGTTCCGTACCCGGGTACCCGAAAATAGACACTAAAATGTGTGTTTTTTTTTTTTTAATATTTAATTTTTTTCTTCTTTCTTTTCTTTCCAAGTACAAATTTGTCCCCAAAATGACACATAATGGGGTCAATAGAGGTCATTTGGGGACAAATTTGTACTAAAAAAATAAAAATAAAAATCACAGCCTTAAATGGTTCCTGCTTAAACTTTCACAGCCAAGTGTTGTGATAGTTTGGGGGAACTTGTGGAATCAAGTTTGGCATCAGCCTAGTGTGATTTTATAATGAATGATAATCTATTTTAATTTGCTCAGGATGTTACAAAATATTAATTGGTGTCTGTAGTAGTCGATGTTGAAGAGAACCCAAAAAGGAGTTGGACAGGGACGCTAAACATGTTAAGGGAAAATGTGATTTTTAAGATCAAAAACAAATTGTTTGCACTTTTTGGTCAATAATTTCCAAACTAAACATTTTTAAACCCCCCAAACTCAAAACGATCCTAGATAAAAAATACCAAAAATGGATTCTCTGACTCATTTCATTTAAAGCAATGTATACTTTTATGTACATCACATTTATAGTTTAAAAGTTACAGTGCTTGATAAATTTGGCGCCAAAAAGGGTTCACACTTCCCTTAATTTCTTTATTTGGCCTTATATTGAAGAGCTGATCAGACTATAACAATACATGGCAGCCACTGCACAATAGGGCCATTTGTTACAAAACCCTTAGTAAGGGAACCCTGAAACCTTAGTTATTTTCACCTGTTGCCGAAGGCACGGTATTTCATATTAAGATAAAGGTGTAATTCTTGTAAGTCTTATATTAGTGCCTGAATACTTTTTAAATAAAAATAGAGACAGTAAACGAGATATCCACACATTCATTTTTGCGTGTCCTCACTTAGATTACAATGCTGAAGAAAAATACATAGAAATCCAAATATTCGGGCGTTAAATTTCCTGATTTGGATTTTCTAATAATGAACCTTTAGTCGAGGAAAAGAAAAGCCCTGTTCTACGTGCCGACCAACGAATTCATTTTTGGTAAACATTCTGAAAATGTGTGTAAATTGTTTGACAAATTGTGGAAAGGTTTTTTAAATGTTGAAGGTTTTATAAAATTGTTGAAAATTCACTTAATTTTTGAGAAAAAAACCCACCCAAACAAACCAAAAAAAGCCCCCAAAACATGAAATTATCAAAATAGCAAAATAAAGCTATCAAATGATGTGATGCAGCACATCAACAACAATAAAAAAGGGGGGTTGGGGCGGGTTGCGGCTGTGTATTGTTCAAGATATGGATGAAAACAGACAGAAAAAAATAAAATAATAAGAATTTAGGAGTCATTTTCACTCATAAATTCTGAATGTCTTGATCAATTTTTATCAATTTGATGTCATTTTAAAGCTTAGAACATGCGCTGAGAGCACACATAATAAACTCGCAATTGACTTAACCTGCAAAGTCCCCCCTTTTGATGTGCTGCATCACATATTAGTGCCTTGCAGTCCTAAGAAGCAATAATAATGAAAGGTCTGATTGCCATCCAGACAGGGTCACAGATTTTTCAAATTTAATTCACTTTTATCAAAGAATTCAAGAAATGTGTATTTACAATCCCCCTAATCCGTAGGAATAATGCATTCATTTGTACCGTTACAAAAGCAAAGTCCTTGCTTTTATAATAAATAACCCATGGATATTGGATTGTTGCCTATATTCATGCCATTTTGTAATATATTATTTCTCACCTTCTAGATTTACGTTGAGCCGTAACATTACTCACGATATTCATGCAATAATGATGAACCCTGAGCTTGACAGAGATGTCGTGATCTTTAAGTTGCACAAGGGCCAGCTTAGGTGTGATGGGTTATTAGAGAGAGTAGTGTTATGAGAAAATATCCGGTTACCATGGCAACTCAAAAATCACATTTTATAAAAATATTAGAAAGGCAAATTTGGCCGATATGAGTCATAAACCTTGGTGTTGGTTGTATCATTTCAGTTGATCCATAATATAATATAATCGGTTATTTTTGTAGGTATCATTTTTTGCATTCTTCTCATTTTTAAATTTTTACAATTTTAGTGTGTTGGTATATATATATTCACAATGTTGTTCCCTTTGCATAGACCTTTATGTACTAGAAATATGTCGCTTAAGCTCAACTGTTAGAGTGGCCGAAAAGAACACAAATTTACGAAGCTTGAATTTTTTAAAACTAATAGTTGTGTCATCATCATGATCATTGAGCTTATTGCGTCCCTATGGTATGATCAAGCATCAAGGTAAGGAGGTATATAATGGATATCATGATGCCCCCAAGGACCCTCTGGGTGAGGGTATAATAGCATAACCTCATGAATATTTAAAAGTGTATCCATTATGCACTATGGTAAAATGCCTGTACAAATGTACAACTTATGGTATTATGCATGTGGGAATTCCAGTACTTGAAGTGGATAGGTTACGGTTTGGAGCTGTAAAAACACAAAATAGGTTTCGGACTTAAGGGGAAAAAATCTGATATTTGACATGTTTTTCACAGATCCTCTGGAGGAACTGATGCTCTCATCTACGGAGTATAATTAAGTGTTTCTAGAACTGGTATTTCCCTAGATTTGTGACACAAATAGTTGAAGTCTTCGCTCTATAGCAGAGCTACATGTAGACTGGGTCCCTGCATCCCTCTATTTGGTCGCCATCTTTAAAAATAGTAGACCAAATCGAGGGACTGAGAAAAAAATGGCAAAAAAGTGACCGGAAGTGTTGTGGAAGTCACTTCCGGTCACTTCTAACATCACACAAGTCTGCCCAACAACAACACCAAAGCACCTGATTGGTCAAATTTAAACTGTAGCGTGTTTAGCAATCGTCACGTTGCACCTTGGGAGGTAAATCAGTGCGCCCAATCGCATCACGGTATGCACAGCACTGCGTGAAACCAAGGACGCAGATGATGCATAAATATAGCTCATGTTTATTCACAAGTTTATCAGCACACACTTTTGGAACTGTATTTTCTTCATTCATTCTTCACTTTTGAGCACCCTCGTAGGGGCCGTGTGTAAATTGTGAAGACGGGAAGGATTCAGTCAACAGCAGAGCTACTGTTAATATTATCTTCTTTACACAACCGAACATCCCGATCAGCTGAGTATACATCAAACATAACGCTCATTAAAAATCAAGAGAGCTCTCAGTGCTATATTCATTTTAAGGGTTTGCTATTACTTGCTATTATTTGCTATGCGCTGTGCCGCTGGCACAGAGCCAGCTGATTTTTTACTTGAAAATGCGAGTGTTGCGTCAAGTGAAAAACGCACACATAAATTTATAACATACGACTCACATGCCACACATGCAAAAGTGTACGCTACACAATTTAATTGCACAGAGGATCAACATGCCTGCTCTGTGAGAGCCGGTAGTTGAGAACTTGAGGCAGATACTTATCCTGCAGCATGGACTTGTTATCTTTTTCTTGACCATTACCATGAATAGATAACTACGATTAAAACAAAGAACTGTTTACCCTTTGAACCCTAGCGGTCCCAGTTTGTGTGTACCCCTCACCCTAGCCTTCCTGTGGTAACATAGAAAATATTGATTTTTGCAGAAAATGGATAATATTGTAAAATCATATATAAACGATAAACGATAAAAGTTTACTTGGAAAGTGCTTCCAGGACAAAACAAGATCAGGCCTAAGCTAATTATCATGAAATGTTCTATCCATCACTATCTTCAGTAGATAGCAATCCGCAACTATCTTTAGTAGATAGCAATCCGCAACTATCTTTAGTAGATAGCACCCGACACTATCTTCAGTAGATAGCAATCCGCCACTATCTTCAGTAGATAGCAATCTGCAACTATCTTCAGCAGATAGTACCCACCACTATCTTCAGTAGATAGCAATCCGCCAATATCTTCAGTAGATAGCAATCCGCAACTATCCTCAGTAGATAGCACCCGACACTATCTTCAGTAGATAGCAATCCGCAACTATCCTCAGTAGATAGCACCCGACACTATCTTCAGTAGATAGCAACCCGCAACTATCCTCAGTAGATAGCACCCGACACTATCCTCAGTAGATAGCAACCCGACACTATCTTCAGTAGATAGCAATCCGCCACTATCTTCAGTAGATAGCAATCCGCCACTATCTTCAGTAGATAGCACCGGACACTATCTTCAGTAGATAGCAATCCACCAGTATCTTCAGTAGATAGCAATCTGCAACTATCTTCAGAAGATAGCAATCCGCAACTATCTTCAGTAGATAGCACCAGACACTATCTTCAGTAGATAGCAATCCACAACTATCTTCAGTAGATAGCACCAGACACTATCTTCAGTAGATAGCAATCCGACACTATCTTCAGTAGATAGCAATCCGCAACTATCTTCAGTAGATAGCACCAGACACTATCTTCAGTAGATAGCAATCCGCAACTATCTTCAGTAGATAGCACCAGACACTATCTTCAGTAGATAGCAATCCGACACTATCTTCAGTAGATAGCAATTCGCCATTAGGTTTGAAGCATAGGGTTCTACCCATAAAGGATTGCTTATCAGCATGATCAGATTAACAAAGACCTCTACTGGTGTGGTAGGCCCTCATTATAAGAAATACACACATTGAGCATGCACAAATTGATCAGTCCAAATATTGCACAGCCAAAGGCTATCCCAATATCTAGAACCATTGTCACCTTGTATTACACCCAACCTTTATACCAAACTCATGCACCTCAGTAAAAAATGAAACCGATGACGTTAGAGCACACGAATACTTGAATGTATAATGCAGAGAGATGCATAGATCATAAAGCGTAGTTGTGCTATTGTGCTCAGTGTTTTATTAAACTTGAATATCACGGTTATCTGGTTACTCGTATTACTGGGTTATGGTGGAAATTCACATTGATAATAATATAGAGATGTATTGTGTTGAGTTTATAAGGTTGCCTTTATGTGCAGAATTCCTTCAAATTGATGAAAAATCCTTTGATACACATTGCCATTTTTTTGAGGTACAAAACCCCGAGATATGTTTCTGTGTCATTGCGCAATCACATAAAGATATAAGGCCCTGTAAGATTTTTTTTTCTCTTCAAATCATGTAAAATCAGCGATTTTTGACCGACAATGTTGGGAATAAAATGTTCGCTAATTTTCGGTAACATTTTTCGGTAAAAAATAATTGCCTGACTGAACCTACTTGACAGGTCCGTCCGCCCGTAAAACAGGGTTGTTGTTTTTCGTCGCCGTAGCGTGTTGCGCGATTACCTGGACTCTGGCTGCGATGGCCCGGATCACCGTGGGTGGCACACACTATTTTGTATACAAATGTATATAGGTTTATTACTATACAAACCGTGCAGATGGGTTTAGGTTTATTGAGGAGAACTGGATATCAGACTGAATTGTCACCTAGGATGATAATCCTAACCTTTCAGCAGCAAATCAAAAATATGTGGGGAAATAGTTAGCCACACAGCCGGGAAATGTAGGGGTTTTTTTCTGAAAGAAGAAAATTGGCATGTCAGTGTGACAAAACAATTATGTTCAGCCACTTCCTCTTTCATAATACTTACAAAATGGAGAATTACTCTCTACTTTGATTCCATAGATCAACACTTCAGATTTTAAGGTCTTCCCAACTAAAGCTTTTTTCTCACGATGCATTTGTCGAGCTCTTTAGTTTTAGAAATAGGAAAAAGGAACACTGATAACTTATTTATTCATTGATGTAAACTAGTACCTAAGAGCTCCAACGATGAATGCGCTATGAAGCGATGATTGTGTTCAATCTATGTGAACCGAGACAAATTGGAGACTAGAATTAGGGCATTTTGCAAAAACGCAATGTGGTGGTGTCTTCAAAATCTTCTTTGTTTAGCTTGCATCTCTGTCACAATGAGGTCTAGATTTTTGTGAAACATCAAGATACACAATACATGGTACAACTCTTCTCTCAACTTTAAATGTCAATTTAATTGGTCGGCTAGCTTTAAATGCACGGATCTTCATAAAAGGACAGCAACTCCATCAACCATGCATAATGATGCAATAGGAGTTCATTAGCACTTTTAAGTATGACTATAACATCTTAAAGGTTATTTACCTTTTTAGGCCATGGAAAAGAAACCTGGTCTAATGTCCGCTCCACGCCATCAATATTTATTTTTTTACTTTAATTGTTTTGAAACATTTTGGGTTTGTTTATCTTTAGCTTATAACTAGGGAGGGCATTTGCACTAAATTTAAAAGCACTAAATGTGCTGCCTGATTTTGGAAAAAGTGTTTTTTGTGGCAAAAGGTGCTTTTTGCATAAAAATATGCCATATGCGTTAAAAATAAACCAAAACGTGGGGCTATGTTGTACTTTTCAATGTTTTCACATTTCATATTTAATTGTCAAAACCACAATTTTTCATTAAAACTAAATTCAATCTAAGCAAGGTCCCGAATAAACACTTCCACAGTAATGATTTGTGGTAAATAGACATTATTTTTAAAATTTAAACAACTTTTGACAAAAGGTGCTGTGGGATGAAAAAAGTGTTTTTTGTGTGCTTTTGCACATTTTCCATATCCTTACTAAAGCAATCACAAATTTTAAAATATGCTATATAAAGTACCTATATTTTTATTGTTATGATAGATATACCCTCGTTCTTACATACAATAATGGTATGAAAATCCTGCTTAAACTCCTGCTGTGTGGTGGACAAACATACAATTTGTGTCTTGTCTGTCCTCTGATTTTGTACTGAAGCTTTGGTCCGTGAGTTATTTGGTCAGTTAGTTTCTTTATCAATCCATGCAAATTTGGTTGTTCAGTTTTTAACTTTAATATTAATGGTTGGCTCAAATTATTTTAACACTTTCCATGTGGCAGACATCAGTCCCAAAATTCTACAAAATGTTTGTCAATGTCAAAATTATTGAATTTCATCACCATATTTGGAATGAGAAATGCATTAAAATAAGTACAAACATGCCTATCATTGGTTCAGTATTATTTGAGATAGACTTAGGTAGGAAGTTAGGAAAGGTTTTTGACAAATCTTTTGTATGGTAAAACTAACAGCCGAGTGGAAAGTGTTAAAGGTAGATGTTCCGATTGCTGGCCCGATTTTCAACTTGATGTTTTCTATTTTACATGAAAGGTCATCCTTAAAATTGTCGCATTCCAAAGTTTGAGTTGCATAACTCCAACGGTTCTATTTTTAGAACCACAAGGTCACAAAATATTTGCTCATTGAGTAGTACACAAACTAGTTGGTGGTTAACCACCTTTGGCAGTAATTAACCACATTTTAGCCTATAATTTCTAAATGGAACATTTCTGGCCCCTAAGATTTTACAGACATAATGAAAAAAATATGGGGATTCTTCTGATATCAAAATATCTTGATGTGAAAAAAAAATCATAGCCCCAAAAATGTGTTCGGAACATACACCTTTAATACCACCGATTCAAATTGCTGTGGAAACACACTGTTATTCCCCCAAATCTGGCAATTTTGACGACACATTTGCCACAATCATGTGTGGGTCTGTATTATGGTTATAAATCTCTACAAACTACTCCCGTAGACTGTGTTTACATTCGTGATGTTTACAATTTTACATCCAAGTGCCCCTCCAGGGATTTAAAATGAGGAGAACCCATGGTAATATACTGGTCGGGATTTACTGCTTGGAAATCGGACACGTATGTGTTTTTGACGCGATCAAGCAGAATTAGTCGGATGTCGGGAATATTGATTTTGAGTTATAGGTAAAAAGATGTGACAAATTATTATGTTTTACTTTGTTTTCCCAGTCGCTGAACTGTTTGTAACTTAAGAACTAGAAGTTCAATTTAAGTGGGGTTTGGACAATACTGTAGCATTTTCCACCTGCTTTTAAATGCTGGACAAATATCAAAATTGGGAACTGCCAACATGTGACTCATTTTGCTTGATCACATCACATTTTTCAACAAATCAAACACCTTACAATCCCATATTAAATGTGTTGAATAGATTCCATTGATGTAAGGGATGAAGACTTGTTGGGGAAATGGGCTATTCTATTTGAAATACATACACCCCTTTTTGAAGACATTATCTTAATCTTCCCCACAGGGAGTACGAATTTTTAATAGGGTTACCAATTCAGTCCAATTGCCATACCTGCCAATTGTTCTGTATTTGTCTGAACAGTTCGGATTTCTGAGTTTCTTTTAACATGGCAGAAAATCGGAATGTCCCGATTTCCAGAATTCTCCGAAGGAAAAAATGTATATAAAAAATCTGTAAAAATAAAAATAAAAGATGATTCGTCCCATCCCGTCACAATATGTATATGTGTACACTTTTCCCCTTTTATCATTTTGCAAGTTTCATAGTGTACACTAAGACTTGGACCCCACCTGTTATGCGCGACCCCCACACACATGTTCAGATTCCAGGGGGACACCCTGCTCTATTGGCCCGTTCAATTCAATTTGAAAATTTGAATTTTGTTGTTGAAAGTATTGAATTTCTTTACTCACATTTTTGTCAGATTTAAGATTGTGTTATGATTTTCAAAGTATATAATAATTTCCCAAAATTTGAAAATCCTAAAACATTTTGACCTCACCCCACCCCAAAAACACAAAAACCCACCCATCCTGACTGACAGACCCTATCTGAATCGGAGAGGTCAGCCCTCCCATAGAATCAATCAGGGGTTCCCCCTGAGTTTTCTGGTATTAAAACCAATGCAGGTGCCTTAATATTCTTATCACATCATATATGATTGTAAAAACATACCATCTCCGGCTTGATATATCTAGTTTCATGTGCTTGAAAAATGTTCTTTCAATAACGTAAGATGTGTAAACGTATAAAAACCTGCTTAATTCAAGCAGTGTATTTCTTGGGCCAGTTACATTTTGAATTATAGGGTGTGTCAAAAAAAGTGTCCCATGTGAAACATGATTTTTTTGGCCAATAAAAATATACAAATTGTTTGAGAAATACTAGTAATCATGTTCAGCAATCTTTAATGTGCTATAAGACATTTTTCTATCCATTTTGGAGCTTCCGTTATCAAATTATGGCCAATCTATTCTGGCATGTTCAAATTCAGCTTTGGCCACTTTTCATTTGAAGAGAGCTCTTTTACTAAATGTTGATAGTTAGTTGAATTTGAACAAAAACATATATTAATCCTTATTATCCATGACAAACCATAAAATATTTGAATTTTAGACGGTATTTTAAATAATACATTGACATATTGTAAAATCATCATCGGAATCACAGAAGCAGTTTTATCAGTTGAAAGTCATTTTCTTGTTCAAAAGTGGCCAAAGTGGGATTTACACTATTTTAACTGAATTGATCATATCTCGGTAGTTAGGTGGTAAGAAATTCAATGGGATGAAGTTAAGGTCCGAAGTTTACCGCGTTTCGGAATTTCCGCGAAAATCGCGGAATTGAGGTTAAACGAGGAAAACGACATTTTGATGAAAAGAAGAAAAAAAATGCACAAAAAATGTCCAAAACACACAATTTAAAAATAGTCTTATATAAAACAATATAAATATTAAAAAACGATACGTAATAAAACCTAAAAATGATATGTTTTCTGTAAAGTGTGTTTATTTTGGTTTTATAGTTCGTAAAAAAACATAAATTTTAAGCTTTCTTGGCGAAAATTACATCACAGAAAAATGCAAAATTTAAAAAGGGGAAAAACGCGGAATTCGACAGTTACAAAGCGGTGAACTTTGGACCTTAGATGACCTATTAGGTGTACTTGATAGCGGACTAATAGAGCTTAACAACAGTACAGTTTTTTAAAACAAAAAGACATGGGATGTATTTTTAATTAATTTTCGAACTCATGGGATACTTTTTTGACACACCCTGTATAAGGATTTAAAATTAGTCTGTAAAGACAGTTGTAAGGGACAAATTTTGTATTTAAAATTTACAAATCTTAAAGATTTGAAAGATTTGAAATTCAAATTGTTTTGAAATGAGAGGTCCGATTGCAGGTTTATCCTTTTCCCCTAAACAGTATGTTACACTCTATAGACAAGGATTATTCCTACTTGCTCCCTTAACCGTATAAAAACAAAAGCTGTATACAATATAATATAGATTCTAAACTGTATTAGTGCGGGTATGTTAGAGATATACTATAAATTCTGAAAACACGGATGGATTTCTGTCATGTAGTGTTTACTTTATGCTGTTATTCTATACAAGTAACCTTTTTCTCAGACACATGCTGCATTAATGTGTTTTGAGTTGTGTTTTTTGTGTATCAATAATTTCACGAAACTCGGCTAAGTGGATGGTAGTGGGCGTGAATCTGTTGATTTAGCATTACCTGACAGAAATAACATTTTTTCTCTCCAGAAAACGACCTTTGAAGATTGTTCGGAAAAAGAAAGAATAAACAAATTGTAGAAATAAGATAATAAGATAAAGTATTTTGTTATCATGACATAAAGGAGACATTAAATTGACAGAATTAATGAATAAAAAATCATCAAAAAATCATCAAAAAATCATCACTTTACAGAAATGTTAAAATGACAAGACATACAAGGCTTCAGAAAATATCCGGTTTCATGAAAAATGTGTAAGTTGTAGATGCATTAAACTTTTAAACAGAGAGTTGAGTGTTGACAAAATGGGCTATTCCATTTGAAACCCATACACCCTCTATGGAGGATATGACCTTACTCTTCCACACAGGGAGTGTAGATTTCAAATGGAGTCACCCATGCAGGTTATCCATTTGAAATTCACACTCCCTGTGGGGAAGTTTAAGTAATGTCTTCCATAGGGGGTGTATAGATTTCAAATGGAATAGCCCATTTAAGGGGGCTGTAATTTTTTGAGTTACAGACCAAAAAGTGCACCTTTTGGTCTGTATAACTCAAAAAATAAAAAATAAGATATTAAAAATAAAAAAACTCTCCTGGGGAATGTTATCAGGATTATCATAAAACTAGTATGACAAAATTTTAACAAAATATATTTTGAGTTATCTTTTCCAAACCTAAAATGGGTAAAAAAAGGTGTTTTTTATATTTTTTCTTCCAAAATGGTCAATTTCATTATCATGGTTGGATTCATTGAACCCTTTTCTGCAAAAAACTGTATATGTTTATAAAGATTAAATGAATATTGAAGAAGTTACGGCAGTTTTACGGAGGCTGTACCTGAGAGTCCACACCCCCCTTAACCTAGAGAACTATTCATTTGTATAGAATTCTCCTTCATTAGTTACTATGGTGTCTGTCAGTAGACGTGTACAAGTCTTTCAAGAATTCCCCTCCCTCCCTTTCATTTTGTAACCGTTCTGATACATACTTATTATGAATGCTGCTACTAGTCTTTAACACTTGCATACAACTGCTGACGACAGTTCCAAAATTTCACAAAATGTTTGTATGCTGTTCTCAATAGATCGCAAACTGTTAATAATAAAATTTGCTCCCGTGAATCCCTATTTAATATTGTAATGCTATCTTCAGTAGATAGCAAACGTTTTCTACAAAACTCAGATTTGATTGATCTTCAGTAGCTGGGCGCGCAAAAGCTCACATGAGGCAACAAGGCGCACTGTAATTGTATGTGTGACATGTGCATATGCCAAAATAGCATGTGTCCCTTGGATTACTCGGATAAAAACCGCATGTTTCTTGCCAATTTGGAACTGATCATACTATAGCAAAGCTTATTGAATTGAATTTTATTCTAAAAATTCCCATTCTGTCTGACTCTCCCTTTAAAGGAAATGATGTCATTGTTCCTTTAACACTTTCTACCTGGCTAAAAAACAACAAAAGATTTTTCAGAAACCTTTCCCAACTTTGAAGGCCTATCTCAAGGATTACTGAACCAATACTAGGCATGTTTGTACTTATTTCAATGCATTGCTCATGGTGATTCCAAATATGGTAAGGAAGTTGAATAATTTTGACATTTTTTAAACATTTTGTGAAATTTTGGAATGTCGTCTGCAGACGCCTGCCGCGTGGAAAGTGTTAATGTCTAATGACTTCCAATCTGTACCATAAGAGCTCTTTGATTATCCACAGGAGATTCATTACATGCATAATGTGCTCATACCATATTACAATATGCTATCTGATGCTTTACATTGGAATTCATATTGTCCTATAGGGTGGGTTAGAGCAGGGGTATGCAACCTTTTTGAAAGAATGGGCCAGATTTAAGGAGTGAAAAATTGACTGGGCCGCACCTAACAACATTTTCTAGCAATGACCTGCTGTTGATTTCAAACCTCTGATTCCGAAGACTTTCAAGCAATATGTGCTTAATAATCTATCTACACAAAAATGTTATCTCAATACAGTACAGATGACATTTAATGGGGAAAATAGACCAACGCACGTTAAGGAACGTCATTTGTGCCAATGCTAAGCAGCTAGCTCGTTTTTTGGGATGATGTAAAATTGATTGACTTTTTTCTTCTTTTTCTTGAGACATCTCGCGGGCCACAAAAAACCCACTGACGGGCTGCATGCTGCCCGCGGCCATAGGTTGATTACCTTCGGGAAAGTGGTTTCTTAACCCTAACACACATACTGGGGTTTTTGAGAATAAAAACCGCCAGGGGAAACAAAGGGGCTACATGGGAATCCATGTTAAGTGTAGTTTTTGAGAGTGGATTTACACGGATGACCACAACTTTTATACATGAGTGCCCCCCGCCCCCCCATTACAACTTTTATACATGAGTGTGTCCTCCCCCTCCTGAAACTGGAGTTTTGAGAATAGAGATCACTACGGAAACAAATGGGCCAGATCATGGGGGGACGGGGGGGGGGGGGGGGGGGGACTGTCGCTTGACCTTCACTAGTGGCTTGGTTCTCCCACATGGGAACTGCAGTCCTATACATAGTCATGCCACAGGGGGGGGTGGGGGAGGTCAGATTTTCGTAAAAACCCTTCAGTTTATCATGGCCATGATGACGCAATGAGACTGGATAATTATTTATTTGGCGATTTTTTTGTGGCCAAAATCAGCAAGCACAAAAATAAAAATGTGGGAATATGTTCATTTTGTATATTAACTCAATCCTCTCATCCTCTTGTGTCTATTCCTATATACAGTGTAGTGTGGTTGTAGGCAGGCAGACACGATGGATGAATACATAGCAGATGATATGATAGACCACGATCATTGCGAGGTGAGTACATCCTATAGGGTTATGAGTGTAACAGGTTCGACAATATTTCCCCCTCCCCTATATTAATGCATCATTTGTATCACTACCTGTGTGAAATGAAATTGTCCATATCATCATCATGGTACAAAAATATCTGCAATCATTGTATCCTTAATATTTATTGTGGGTCCCCTATCATGGTGATTACCCCCCCCCCCCCCCCCCCCCCAACCACTCTCTGTGTCCTTAGTGCTACAGGTAAGAAAGAGTTGACCAATTATGTAGTGTTCTTCCCCTGTGAGCCTGTTTTGCCAACAGTCAAATAAATAATGAGTTTCCTCCCCCTCTGGTCCTATATGTCACAGTAAGCAAACGTGTTACCAATTATATGTTACAGTTAATATAATGTGATGTCCTCCCCGCCTCCCTCTGGTCTATGTTACAGTAATCAAACAGGTTACCATATGTAATGAACCCCAGCCTTCTGGTCCATATGTTATAGTTAATAATGTGATGTCCTCCCCCCTCTGGTCCTATATGTTATGGTAAGCAAACGGTTACCAATTATAGAATGAACCCTAGCCCTCTGGGTCCTATATCGTCGCTGTTCTGTCAAACCGTGTATCTCCGTCCGGCCCTTCAGCATGTATAAAGTAATACTTCCTATGTAAAACCTTTGGGCAGTCTGCTCTAAATATGATCATGGGCCAAAAACATATATCAAAACCTTGTAAGCGCTCTTGCCCTAAACATGTGTAAAGCCACCTCCTATGCATAACCGGTTTGCACAGTTTTACTTTATACATGCTAAAGGGCCGGAAATACATACAAAGTTTTTTAGACAGTGACGATATGCTATACACTGCTGTTAACATTCAAATTGGACGTTTGGTTGCATACACATGTCTGTAAGCAATATTTGTTTTGTTGTTTACACTATAGGGCGATGCACTGAGGTCATTAGTTCAAATCACAATATCAGTAAACTGCGATTGGTATTGTACTACACGCGCCGTGCATGCATGAGTTGTTCTAGAAGATGCTGTCATAATGCTATGGACAAAACTTTAAGCTATTTCATGCTACTGTATTTTGTTGTTGTTCGCGAAGCTGCGTCCAAATGCTTGAAACGTGTGAACAACTATGCATGCATGCGCGTGACGATTCAGGATTGACCAATCAGGATGCGCAGTCATTTTGTTTACACACTTAAAGGTGTACGCAAGTATGCGAGTATATGCACATAGACATGCACACACGCATTGGTGGAATGTTGTCCATAGCATTATGATGCTGAATATAACAAGCTATGACCGCCCTACTCACCTACCCCAAAACTCATGTAAACAATTCATGATTTAAAAAAAATGAATATTTTCGATTAAAAATGTTTTCAGAGAAATAACGTGTCTTTACACCAGACCCCCTAAGATTTTAAAGAACAAAAAAGGAGAGAGAAAAGGGAAAACATGACAAAATGTGGCCGAATAGGAAACAAAAAGATTAGTGTAAGAAGAAAAAAGGGACATTTACACGGAAATGTCGGCATCAATTGTATTGTGCCTCATCTATACACTATTTGGCTTCCTCTGGACAGTGACGTAACTTAACAGGCGCAGCTTTTACGCACGCATGTTTATCTTCCGTCTTTCAACGCTCGAGTAGGCGCGCGCGTTATGTGCTGCAATTAGTAGAATACGCAGTTGCGTCACTGTCTCGTGATGGCCAAATAGACTATAGATTTGATTTTTTTTTAAATTAAGGCCTATTTGATGTGCAAAATGATGACCGCAAAAGACCGGAAAGATGTTCAAAGATTAAGAAAGTGGGATAATATGAATAATTCGGAATTGATATCAAAACCTTTTTTTTTGGAACCGCAAGAATTTGCCTAAATTGCTTTAAATATAAATGAACACAAATAATCACAATAAAAAGGTTGCACCAAATGCCTTCAATATTGAGGCTCTATTTTCCAGTGGGGCACATCTCTCCTCAAACAATCCCCTGCACCGCAGTGATGGCCGTAAGTCATTAATAACATTAACCCCCTGAGAACTACCGGCCGATTGGCTAAAAAGATGGATACATCATTTATTGCACCAATGAGAGACACTGATAGAATAATTGTATCCCTGATAGAGATGGTAGTGAAACATTTTACAAGCTGCATTTGAATTGGCTATTCATATGAGTACATCTTGTAATAAACCAATCAGAACCACTGTAAGATAGACAGGTAGACCCCAGGGGGTTAAGTATTATTGAATCTAAATTGAACCCCTATATAGGGCTGGCTACAGGCTGGTACACTTTAATTTTGTTTCAAACACTCTTATATATTCATTTGTTTAACAGACAGACATGCCTAGGATGTTGAAAAATAAGTTAGCATTGAAGAAAATAAATCAGATGATTGAGCGTCTTCGATCAATAATACGATGAGCTATACGAGTGTCATTTCTGTAATACCAGATGACTGGAAATCTTTTGCAAAAAATAAAATAAGCTATCCTCTTCGTCATGTATAGATTTATCAAAGCCATGACACTCTATGACTCATGAATAACCATTACATGCTTATTCATGTGAGATAACCATGGAGACAGACACAGTGATGAAAGCGATAGATAATCGTTGTATAGGTATTAGGATATATCTCGGTAGATTTCAATGAGTCGTTTGTTGCATTGAGCTGTCAAGGGCTCGGTTAGATCGCCATCTATGCTCCTCTGCGAATTGCAAGGGGCTATTCCATTGGAAATCCACACCCCCCTTTTTAACTGAGAAGTAAACTCGCCTTTTGCATATCGCTACATCTACAGAGATGTGATTTTTCCGGAAATTAGGCCATAAAAAAAAAAATCTGGATTTTTGTGGATTTTTGGAAGAAGGAAAAGATTTTTTAAATTTTTTTTTTAAAATTAATTTTTATTGTTTGTTTTTGTTTTTGTTTGTTTGTTGGCATTTCCGGAATCGGATGATGATATTTCAGCATAAAAAGAGTTTTTTTAGGGGGGGGGGGGGGGTGATACTCTATATCCTATTCTCCAGACAAGCCCCTATAAAATTTTGACACCGCGTGCCTTGAGGTGCGAGAGCTCCGCTCGCTTCGCTCGCTATGCTTCACCCTTCACAATTTTTCAGGAAATCTCTCAATCACTCAGTTACATCTCTGCATCTAATATAAGGGAAATCCCACAATCATGCCGTCAGCGGCCCGGCACTACATGATAGTGAACACAATTAGGATTGGTTTTCGCTGATAAAAATGAATATTTTTACTGCTAAAACTTGGCTGTTATGAATTGTGGAGACTTCCAAAAAATACTGGAACCAGAATCTGAACAAAATATCCATCCAGCCTGGCAGCAATGTCAAATCAAAATTTGATGTCTTGGGCAAGCTTCCCGATTAGGGCTGGAAAAATCCGGCAAAACGGCAAGCTCCTTGCCGGGAAATGTTGCCATCTCGCGGGAAATTCCCCATTTTTTAGATTTTTTTAAAAAGATTTTTGTTTAGAGTACAGGGTGGTCCAAAAAAAACTATACCCAACTTTGGAGGCCATTTTCTCCTAGATGATAAAATATTTTAGTAATTTGGTTCGCATATTATTAAAGCATATATCGTTGAGCATTATTGGTGAAAATAGGGAAGATATTACATTAACAATTTTTGAGATATTGCTATTTTTAGCGAGTATGTGTAAAAATGGCTTTTCCACGGGAGCTGTCAATGCATCAACATGTTTGAATATGATATGACACAATAATGTTATGACGCGATAGTCCTGTGGCAAATGTTTTTGCGAGAGCTTCAAATATTCTTGAAATATTGAAAAGAAGCTCTTCCCTATTTTCACCAATAATGCTCAACGATATGTGACCCGTCACGTCAAAATGGACATGTTGGAGACCAGAGTCAATTCTGATGTATTGGTATGACTTGAAAGAGCACATTTTAAGCTTTGAAATGATACCATGTTGAATGTAATAGGACTTTGCAATCACAAGATATGAATTGAAGAAGCATATTTTTGTCTATTATTTTCTTTATATTTCACCAAATATATTGCCCTCTACCTCAAAACTGTGTTTGCCGACAACATGTCCTTTTTGACGCGACTGGTCACATATATGCTTTAACAATATGCAAACCAAATTACTAACATATTTTATTATCTAGGAGAAAATGGCCTCCAAAGTTGGGTATAGTTTTGTTTGGACCACCCTGTATAGAGCAATACAGCCGATATTAAATAAAATGATGTACAAAATAGCATCAATTGGACCTTATCGCAAATTGTTTTAAATCGCCAAAAAAGGTGCACCAAATCGCGCCAATTGCAGTCTCATTTTTCAAAAAGCACTACCATCTCAGGGGGGACACCCCCCTCACACTGCCCCCTGGCGCTGTTTCGCGCGGCGCAATGAGTGCTTCGCAACCATTGGGTTCGTGGGAAACAGCAACTCCCTTGCAGGGAAAAAACCATTTTTTCCAGCCCTGTTCCCGATCGTCAACGGGCGCTGGTTTGGACAAAATATCAGCGCCCGGTTGTTTATTTTTCAGCATTAAACCAGGCGCTATGGCAGGAGAACCGAGGGGTAAACAATCACCCAGCGCCCCCTTATCTTGAGCCTTGCCCCCTTTGGAAGACATTACCTCAATCTTCCCCCACTTTGAATATTAATGTCAAATGGGGTTACCTGGATGGGTAATACCATTTGAAATACACACTCCCTGTGTGCAAGATTAAGGTTATGTCTTCAATAAGAGGGTGTATGGATTTCAAATGGAATAGCCCAGTTATTAGGATACACTTTGCTCGCACGGTGTGTAGGGGTGTGTACGTACATATTGAGCATTCATTAGATGGTTTTATTCCAAGAACAATAGCATTTGTTGGTGGCATAAATTTGGACATTTATTGGATGGGATTTATAGACACTTTTTTATCAACTTTTTTATCAAATTTATAATTTCAGGCAATTTAAAAGGACAAATTTGATTGCAGAAAATTGAATTATTAAGGGGGGGGGGGGGTGGTGTTGATAAATCCATCAACAGAAATCGATAGAAATGTCTGGCATTAACTTTAATCTATCTAATGATGACTTTCAGTGGCAGTGGTATAAACTGAGGGAAGGGAGTCGTATGTCCCAAGCGTAGGAGGAATGCAAGATCAGTGTGGTCCCTTTTGATGAGATATACTAGAAAGATGATCTTGCCCCTTATTGCACTTACCCAACCGACATCATTAAATCATATAAGAGTGTCTCAGCCCTTTTATGGCAAAAGGATGTATCTTATATGTACTTTCCTAATGATACACTTCCTTTTAACATGGATTGTGTTAACTTAGTTCAATAATCATCACTTAGGAAAAGGTTGCTACTTGTAAAGACAATAAAAGTAATATACTGCCTTTTACCACTATATGATTTATGGAGAAAAAAAAAGCTAACTTTGATCATGTTAAAAGGAAGTATACTGTTAGAAAACTACATATAAGATACATCCTTTTGCCATAAAAGGGCTGGTCTGTCATAAACCCACATTTTAAAATATGTGACTTATGTTGCCTATTGTCTTATTATTAGTGCAGGGATGTTATGTCAGTAGAGAGAGAGCTGGTTGTTGGACACTGGGTATGAAGTAATTAAAGTTGACTTACATATGACAATTCATATTTTCTACTGCTGGCCCCTAACTGGAGGAAGAAAAAAAATATAATGCAAAAAAATTGACTGAAGGAGCTTGAATTATATATAGATCAGTGAACCACCATGGAAAGTCAGTTGACATACGTGCGTGTAGTGCGAATTCTAACGATGAGCCATCGTCTATCCAAACAAAAAAGCGGCACTAATCGACGCCAACTTTGACTAAACCTTTTGCGCCTAATTGACGGCAGGCTTGATTAGTCTTCGTTGAAACCTTCGCTGGTAGGCTGACTCATCTTCTGTGATGGGCTCAAAGAAGATTTAAAGGTCTTCCACAATACATTGCACGAACGCCAACCAATTAAAGCTTTTTCCACACGATGCATTTGTCGAGCTCAAGTTTTAGAAATAAGAAAGAAAAAATCTGATAGCTAATTAATTCATTGATGAAAACTAGAATCCAAGAGCTATGAGTGTGTGCATATGAGACCTGTCATCACAAAATGAGAGTTAAATAGGACATTTTAATTATCAGGTTTGTCCAGATTCAAAATGCTCAGAAAACAAGCTTTAAAATGATATGCAACATGTCATAATTGCTCAATGTTTTCCCTGTCAAAATTTGAATTGAAGTTGCAAAATGTCTTTGTTTTCTATTGATTTTTGGCGTGTTTATTGGACCATATCTCCTAATGCACACTGGTTCATTTTGTGTAACAGGTCCAGGGGCGGACTGGCCACTGTGGCGTTGTGGCGATCGGCACATGGGCCGCTTGGTTTCGGGCCTCTCAGGGCCGGTTACTCAAATTTTGTGGCTGTGTGAAAATTTATGACTGTGCGAAAATTTGTGACCGTGCGAAATTTTGTGACCGTTGGAAAATTTGTGACTGTGCGAAATATTGTGACCGTGTGAAATTTTTTGACCGTGCAAATTTTTTTGACCCTCCCCCCCCCCCCCCCCCCCCATTCACGAGTTGACTGACTGGGAAAAAAATTGGGGCAACCTTTTACGAAAATTTACTACCGGGACGACATACTTCTGCCTGACATGGTCAAAAAGGGCCGCTTTAATAATTTTGCCACGGCCGCTTTCAGGTCCCAGTCCGCCCCTGAACAGGTCTCATTCGGGAACTGAGACAAATTAGAGACCAGAATTAAGGCATTTTGCAAAAACGCAATGCATTGTGGTGGTGTCTTTAAAATCGTCTTTGGTGTTGGCTCTGTGTATTTTTTCGCTACATCTATCTAATTGCTGACTCATTGAGCTAAGGGGGTTGACAAATCTGTACTCTAGTAGCCTAGTCAGGGACACCTTTAACTTCTGTCGGAATCTAATCGATTTAGAAATGTATTGGGTTAGGTTGGAGGCTAATTTACATGTAGGTTACCCTTTTTCTCACCATAAATTGAGAAACCATTCCATACACTATCAGTGATATATAGACTATTTTTCACTGCATCATATTTTTCATGTCGCGGCAAATTGGGCCATCTTTAGTGCCAAATAGTACTACCCGATAATTAGATTTTTTTTCAAATGTTTCACACAAACATTGGGTTATCTTACAAACTTGAAAACTTTGTACTGTCACTGGACATACATTTGGGCTACTTATCATAGATGGGGCATTTATTGGGCTATATTTCACAAAGGACTACTTTTCCGTATAAATATGCCTATGTTATTACTAATCGGACTATATTTTACGTCAAGTTGGGCTACCTTTAATTGGGCGGCCTGATTACACAAATTGGGCAATTTCAATCAAAATCTGGCCATTTTCACAATAAATTGGGCTGCTTGATAATGCATAATTAGCCTACTTTTAATCAAAATTGGGCTACCTTTAATAGATTGGGCCACATTTACCATAAATTGGGCCACATTTAACATGAATTAGGCCGTATTTCCGTATAAATTATGCTATTTATCACCACAAATTGGGCCATGCCGCCATCTCTTACTATGATATTATTAATTGGGCTATTCTACAGCACCTTAATTGGGCTACATTTGTATATATCTGGCAACTCTACACTTATGTTGGGGAATGCCTCTGATTAAAATTAAAGCATGCACGTATGCGCGCGATCAATAGATTTAGAATGCTCGCAGGGGTTGTATCCAGGTGCACACACGTGTTGTATTATTGGGAGAGCCTGTCTCTTGAAATATTTGCAGAGGAGCATTAAAACCTGGTGGTTTCCCTCAAAATTGACTGCGGATATGCATGATTATTCTAAGTATTGGAGAAAAGTGCCTGTCGTTTGAAATAATTGCAGATAATTATAATTAAATCCCGGTGGTGTTTCACTGAAATTGACTGCTGATTATTATTGTTCTAAATGTTGCCCAAAAGTTGACAATTTTGTTTTGGTGGACAGAAGAAGAAAAATATTCTGTGTTATTGAAATAGAGTTTATCCTGAACATTATTTAGCGTTCCTTACAAAAAAGGTTTCAGGCTGAACCATGCTGGCTGAGAGTGTTAAACTTCTTCTTCTTCTTCCTATAAAGTGCTGCCTTCAATTGGTTGAAGATAAACGCACTGTGGTTGTATGCATGTGTTGCCTCGGCAACAGAAAAGTTAAAAACAGGTGCACTAGAAACAGTATAGGGTATTAATATTTTCGATGCAATTCAGCCATTGATTTTTGCACAAAAAGGGGGCACTTTTGGTAAAGTGTTCTTGAAATGTTAAAACATTATTTGTAAAATAGGGTGGATGAAAACCAAAGAATAATTTAATTTTGGCCGAATGCTGAAATGACACTCATCATTTTATCATTATAATCATCCAGCATAATAGATTCTTCCCGATACAGACGCTAAAGCCCTATACAGTGAGTAAGAATGTCCTTCGTTCTAAACCCATCTCGATTATTTTACGCCAGCCTAGATAATCATTGGTGTGTAAAAATGTCTCATTAACGTGAGAGTAAAAAAGGGCAACCGGAATATTAGGAGGGAAAATGATGGCTTGACAGGTGTTACTTGACGTAAATAAATCACGTCGGTCTAAATGATCTGATCTGATGCTCCGACTGTTGGTTCGGATCTTTTTTTTTTCACTTATGAAAATATCATGTTTTTTCCCTTACATTTTTAACTCCCCAAAATTTCACAGGTAACCACAAGCCTTTTGTAGAGAGGGATGTTAATGACAACCAAACAATGATTTTATTTTGGCCAAATGCAGGGATGACACCCATCATTTTATCATTTGGATAATGCATAAAGATTCTCTTTCCGATACATGCGCTAAAGTCCTATACAGCAGTGGCGTACCCAGCTTTTGGAAACAGGCCCGACCATAGTTGTACCGACAAAAGGCATGATTTACCGACAATTTTTTTTTACAGACTCCAAAAAAAAAATCGTAAAACATACCAATTTTTTTCCCGTCAGCAGCTGAAATCTTGATAAGTGGGGGGGGGGGGGGGGGGGTAGCGAAACCGGGCACAAAAATGCATGGTCACATACGCGAATCTACCGACGGAGGCTCGAATTTACCGACGGGCTTATTCTGGGTACGCCACTGCTATACAGTGAGCAAGAATGTCCTTCATTTTGAGCCCATCTTGATTAATTTACGCCAGCCTAGATAATCATCGGTGTGTAAAAATGTCTCGTTAATATGAGAGTAAAATGTGCTACAGGAAGATTAGCAAGAAAAAAAGATGGCTTGTCAGGTGATACTTTACGTAAATAAATCACGTTGGTCTTAACGAGCTGCTGGACGGTTGGTTAGGGAATCTTTTTCGCTTATGAAGATATAAAGGTGCTTTTTGTTTGTTTAAGTGTAGCCTCAGTTTTATATTTTTAGTTATCTAGATCTTTTTTTGGTTTTTCAATGGGGTCAGGCTAAATGGGCAAAATGTCTTCAGTAGTTATTCAAAGTGTCCCAACATTGATTGATAGGGTGTGGGGAGGGGGAACTTGTTGTTTAAGATGTCCTCTTCAGCTCATAACAAAATAAACATCGTTTGAAGATCAAAAAAAAAAATTGCACACAATTTCCCAAGCATCAATCACTTTTTGGTCAAAATTTTCAAAAGTAAGGCCTAAAATAATAATTTAAAAATACTACTCCTAGAGTTTTGTCTTAACATGGTTTCTAGCAAATTTCAGCATTTTTAACTCAAAATTGACTTTTGTAGCCTGTCCAAGATTTTTTAACCAAAAAATTGATTTTTTGCCATTTTGTCAAAAATCGACATTTTTAGTGAAATTTGATATCAAAAATGGAATCTCTGACTCATTTCCATTCCATAAATGTATACTTTTACATTCATCACAGTTATAGTTTAAGTTACGGCGCTCTCTATTTTTCACATTTTTGGGGTTGACACCAACCTTAAGTGAATATCGTAAATTGTGAATCAATTTCTCATCTTGTGTCTATAAAAATCTATGGATAGAAATGTGAAAGAAACTGTTGAATATAACAACGTCTGAAACGGGATAAAAATGTGAGCGCAATGCAAAATCACCGTACAAGAATATCACTCTGCGTCAGGTTAATTGGAGTAGAACAACGTTAGAATCAATAAAGGGCCTGCATTATTTATGCGCCAGTTAAGTAATGTACACACCAATTGAAAGCTCACTCGCAGGGGTATTGGACGCACCATTTGGAGCTCGCTCAGGAGATGCGAGGAATCACCGTTTTTAATAACGGCCATGTTTTTATTGGGGATGAGCTACTCAAGTGGTTGTTATCGGATTATCAACTAGTTATAAGGTCATGGGTTGTAGATTGGGGTAGAGGAAAAACTGTGCTGATGTTACAAAATATTTTAAACACTTTCCATGCGGTAGGCGTCTGCAGACGGCATTCATAAAACTTCACAAAATATTTTAAACACTTTCCCTGCGGCAGGCGTCTGCAGACGGCATTCCCAAAACTTCACAAAATGTTTTAAAAATGTTAAAATTATTGAATTTCATTACCATATTTGGAATCACCATGAGAAATACATTGACATAAGCACAAACCTGCCTAGTATTGGTTCAGTAGTCCTTGAGATAGACTTGGGGAAAATTTCTGAAAAATCTGTTTTGTACATGTACATGGTAAAACTAATAGCCGCATGGATATGTTAAGTAATGTACACACCAATTGAAAGCTCACTCACAGGGGTATTGGACGCACCATTTGGAGCTTGCTCAGGAGATGCGAGGAATCAACGTTTTTAATAACGGCCATGTTTTTATTGGGGATGAGCTACTCAAGTGGTTGTTATCGGATTATCAACTAGTTATAAGGTCAAGGGTTGTAGATTGGGGTAGAGGAAAAACTGTGCTGATGTTACAAATATTTTAAACACTTTCCATGCGGCAGGCGTCTGCAGACGACATTCCCAAAACTTCACAAAATGTTTTAAAAATGTTAAAATTATTGAATTTTATTACCATATTTGGAATCACCATGAGAAATGCATTGACATAAGTACAAACCTGCCTAGTATTGGTTCCTGAGACGAATATACCAGGTATATTCGTCTCAGATTGGTTCAGTAGTCCTTGAGATAGACTTGGGGAAATTTCTGAAAAATCTGTTTTGTACATGTACATGGTAAAACTAATAGCCGCATTGATATGTTAAGTAATGTACACACCAATTGAAAGCTCACTCACAGTGGTATTGGACGCACCATTTGGAGCTCGCTCAGGAGATGCGAGGAATCAACGTTTTTAATAACGGCCATGTTTTTATTGGGGATGAGCTACTCAAGTGGTTGTTATTGGATTATCAACTAGTTATAAGGTCATGGGCTATGGATTGTTTGGGGAAACATGGGCCATGGATTGGTTAGAGGAAAAATTGTGCTGATGTTACAAAATATTGTCAGTAATTGTTCCTTGTTACCATATTGGTGAACTTTACAACCTATTATTGAAGTATTTAGGTTAAGGATTTCCTTTTGTTCAAAGGACTATGAGGCATGTTACTTTGCACTTCATCAGAATGAACTGCGAATAGTTTGGGCTGGTCTGACCAGACCTAAGGCACACAACCCCCCCAAAAAAAACCCCACCCCAACCAATTGTTGTATTGACGAAACCTGCTCGACCCTAATATACCCTGGCCCTGATTTCTTTTCTCTTTTTTTGCAGAAGAAAAATTAAACAACAAAACAAAAATTTAAAAAACCCACAAAAACCCCCGATCATTTGTACTCCTAATCAAAAAGGAATACAGATCACAGCAAATATGACGATCGCAAACGGCCTCATGATATTTTGCAATTTATTTGACTCTGTGAAATCAAATTTAGTAATTAATAGTATATTATATACAATTCAAAATATTTATTAGAAAAAAAGAAATGCTATATTTTGTTTCAATCTGGCAATTTGGGTAAGTTTTTGTTTAAAAAAATGAAATCAATAAAAATTAAATTATTTGAAAAAATACTACAATCATTTTTTCTTTCTTCAAGAATATGTTATATAAAAATCTCAAATGCGCAAATTATAAGTCCCTCAGGCTCTTAGAACAGGTTTCTCCTCTCCTAACAGGAATTGCTTCTTTTGATGCATACACATGTAATTAGAAACTGATGATCATCACATTAATGTAGCGTTACTACATTAATTATTAGATCACAGAGTTAGTACTGCTGAGAATTTCTTTTTATTTATTCAAAAAATGTCAAAACCTTCAGAAATTAAAGAAAACCCCTCAAATTTGCAAATTGTAAGTCATAGGTAGGCTTCTAAAACTGATTTTATTAAACACTGGTTATATCGTTACATTAATATAGCGTTACTACTACGTTAATAAAATCACAGAGCTAGTTTTATCAGTATTTTTCTCCAAAAATGTCATAACTTGTAAATATTTTGAAAGAAAAACTCTCAAAACATACACATTTTATGTTGGTAGGGCTTGTAGAACAAGTTTTCCCCTAAAAATGTTAACACTTATTGATTGAAAATTTTGAGAGAAAAAAGCCATCTCAAAATTGCAAATCACGAGTTGGTTGCCTGCCCCCCAGAGAGCAGGGGTTTTCCCCGTCACATAAAATAGGAGAAAAAAATGTCTTGAAGCCTACTCATGTTGTAAGATTCTGATTAATGTAATTGCAATAGTGTGAAGATACATTCATCAGATTCGCATAACACGTGTATGGTTCAAGACAGTTTTGTTCCTTCTTTTTTTCTCAAATATTCCTGGCAGTGCTGGCTCTGTGATTAACGTTAATTAAATCATGGAGCTTTAAGTACCGCTGAGATTTGTTTTTCTTCAAAATATGTCCAACATTTTTTGAAATTTTTGAAAAACAAAACCTTTCAAATTTGCCAATTTTAAGATGGTAGGCTTAAGTATTTTTCATACCTTACCAGGAACTTTATTTCTTGATGCATACACATGTAATAAGATACTGATAGTTGCATTAATGTAGTGTTAATTAAATCACAGAGCCAGCACTGCCAGGAATTATTTTCTTCAAAAAAGACCCAAGTTTTGTTGACATTTGTTGACATTTTTCAACGTAGTAATTCTGTTATACCCTTCACAGAGGTATTCATAGTGCATGATTTTTAAGAACGATGCATACTACCGATGTAGGTGGCAGGGTATAACAGAATTATGCCACATTTGGGTTGACATATTTTGGGGAAAAAACTTCAAATTTGTAAATCTTAAGTTTGTAGGGCATCTAGACAGTGGCGTAGCCAAAGGGGGGTGCTCGCCCTCCCCAATATTGACTGTCGTGTCGGTTGAGATTGGCACTGTCGGTTCATTTGACAAGAGTAATCATGGAATTATGATGGTCAAAAGTACACGGATCCCAATATGCAATATTTGTTGGTACAAGCTTGTTTAGAGCTAAAATGCACCTCGATCATATCAAAATTAAGTGTAAAGTCAAAAATGTTCGCACGCTATGGGCGAAATTCTTTAGTAAGACAACCTGGTTGGTTCACTTTCATTTCTTGCCCCCTTCATTTCTTGCCCCCCACCCCCCCCCCCCCCCCCCCCCGCCCCCCGCCCCCAATATGAAAAAATAGGTACACCACTGCATCTAGAACAGACTTGTGTCATTCCTAACAGGATTTCTTTTCTTTGTAGCATGCGCATGTAATTAGACACTGATGATTCTAATATTACATTAATGTAGCGTTACAACTTTAATTAAATCACAGAGCCATACTGCCAGGAATTCTTTTCCTCAAAAAAGGCCCAAGTTTTGTTTATTTGTTGACATTTTTGGGAAAAAAACCTTCAAATTTGTAAATTTTTAGTTTGTAGGGCTTCTAGAACAGATTGTTGTCATTCCTAAGGCGAGGAAAAAAACACACCCTTTTTGCATTTTTTAAGAATTTTTCCTTCTCAAATCATGTAAAATCAGCCATTTTTGGGCCAAAAATCTGTCAAAAAATAAAATAAAAATTGGTGGAAAATCACACATTTTAAGTAAGTAAAAAACCAAACAAAAAACCCACCGACCCTACTTGACAGGTCCATCCGCCCGTGAAATAGGGTGTTTTTGTCTCCTAACATGCCTTTTTTCTTTGTATGTAGCGCATGCACATGTAATTAGACACTGATGATTCTAATATTACATTAATGTAGCGTTACTACGTTAATTAAATCTCAGTGCTAGTAGTACTGCCAGGAATGATTACATTTTACACATTGTAATTCATTAACAACATCCAATGTCATTCCACTATATGATATTCTCTGCTAAATACAGGGATAGTGTTATCAGGGACGGGGGTACTCCGGTTTGATTTAATCAAGGGTTTGCCTCCAGAAATTACAATTGGTACCCACCCATGAATATGGGTAATTTCCAAGAGAACAGGTACTGAACCAAAATTTGTCAAAATCTCATCAGTTTTTCATCAATTTAAAAAAAAAATCTATCTAAAACAACAACAATTCCCCATTTTGTCCATGCCAGATGATTCTTTGGTACTTTAGCATAGATTCCCATCCCAACTGTATCAAATCTTGTCTTGATATTTTATGGATATGAAAATGCTGATGTAGGGCTATATATGGGATGGATATAGCATGTACAGTTACACGAGTTCCACTTTTCAGCTGATTTCATCTCTTTTTATTTTTTTAATGCCAAAATGTCAGCTTTTTATTTTATTTTCAGCCCATATTTGGTGATCTTACCCTAATTTTAGGCTGTTTTCACCTTTTTTAGTAGTCTTCCTCTTTGATATGTTTGACCTCTCACACCCCTGCAATATGAGAGAGAGAGACAGTTAGGTCATAAATTGATGTCTATAGGATCATAATTCGTAGCAATTTGTTGCGAGGTTAAAATCTTGTCCTGATATTTTATGGTTAAGAAAACGCTGATGTGGGCTTTTTGTAATGCAGCACATAGAAGGGGGTGGGGGCTTTGCGGCTGTGTGTTTTTCAAGATATAGATGAAAACGGACAGAAACAAATAACAAATATAAAACAAATTTAGGATTCATTTTCACTCATATAAAATCTGAATGCTTTGATAAATTTCGATAAATTTTGTGTCATTTTAAAGCTTAGAAAATGCTCTGAGAGCGCACATAATAAACTCATTGACTTCACTTGCAAAGTCCCCTCTTTTGATGTGCTTCATCACATATGGTATATGCTATATATATCCATCCTATATGTGATCACATATAGGATGGATATAGCATGTACAGTTTTACAATGGAGAGACCCAGGTCATGAATCTTATAGGATCATAATTCTTAGCGTGTTTTCATCTTGTGTTATTAAATTCATGGTTCAGTGCTAGACATTATGCCTGGGGGTGGTTGTACCTCTAAAAGATTGAGCTTGACACCGCCAACATCAAGGGTAGTAGGGTGAGAGGAGCGAGCGAGCTTCCAGCGGAAATAGCCGTGGGGTAGATAGGTATAGGGTCCGGCAAAAGGTGAGAAGCGCAAGCAGGCAACCTTTTGACATGGCTGCCTGTCACTTGATTGATATTAGGTCAAGTTCATCTCAAACTGCATGCAAGTGGATAACTGTAAAATGCCAGTCACTCTTTTGAACAATTACCTTTAGAGCGCATTTTCCTACTGAAATGGCTAATTGGCCAATATTAGCTGTCAATATGTTGATAAGTGTATGTGCTATCTACTGAAGATATGTTTATTCTGCAGTATGTATGATAATTATGAGATGCTTGACAACCATTTTCTGCCCTCAATTAGCGCAATATTTCAAAATGCTGTCTACTGAAGATAGCAATGTGTTGCAGTGTGAATACTGAAAATGGCTTGTTAAGCATTCCCCCCACTCTACATGCTCAATATGTTAGTATGCTATCTCCTGAAGATAACAATATGTATAGCAGGCATTCGCAAATAGCGGCGCGCGCCACTCCACTCCCTTGCATGGACTGTGTTTAGAGATTGAACAGCACCCACAAGAAGCTGGTGTCCTAATGAACAATTCCCCTTTTTTAAAATGCTAATTGCTCAATTATTTTAATTTTGAAAGAAGTATGGGGATCAGCAACTGTAATGAATGTGATGCTTGAATTAACTCCATACTTAATACATGTTTATCAACAACTTTGCCAAAACAGTAAATCTAGTGTAGCATAGTTGCCACGCTATAGAGAATCCTGGGTTCAATTCCTCAACCAACCTATATTATTGCTGTGTTTTTATGGTAACATACACGTTTTGGCAGGATTCATAGTTCACCTCACCTTATATGAACAAAATAAAAGCCCTATCTAAATATAGTTCGTAGTATTATGGGATATTATGGGATAAACCGCTTCTGCAAAAATAAAATGTTGTGTCGCCCTCAGCTGTCGCAATTTTTCTTTTTTTAAGATTTAAATGTTACCCAATTTGTCAAAATATTTCTATTTTCTGCTTGAAATTAATAAGTTTGCTTGAATCGATTCCTTTTAATCTATCATCACACTAGAAACATTTGTCAAATTGACATTAACCAATTTTGTCTTTTCATGAACCACGGTTTGTCAGTAATATTTGTCAGCAAAAAAAAACAAGGAAAAAAGAAAAGAAAAAAAAGGAAAATCTGCTGTCTGACCCGACTTCAAGATTTTTGGCACTTGAGGGCAACACAACAATTATTTCTTGGCCTTTAGGCCAAAAAAAGAAAATTGTTATGTTGTCCTCGACAGCTTTCAGAGAGGAGGGGCGGGCGGGCGGATTTTTAAAAAAAAAATTAAATTTCTTTTTAAATTTTCTTTTACCAGCAGAAGCTCAAAGTTCAGCCAACAAGAAGTTAAAATCACTCTAAGAGCCGCACATGTTATAAACACTTAATTTAATATTAATGCCATTTAAACTGTTAAAAAATAAATCTGAAAAAAATCTGGAAAAAAAATCTGAAAAAGAAAAAAAAAATCTGATTTTTTTAAAAACAAAATACGATTTTTATAAAAAAAACAACAACGATTTAAAAAAAAAAAATCTGAAAAAAAATTGGAGCGGCCCTAAAATGACGAGCGGGCGGTCGAGGACAACATAACAATTTAGTTTTTTTGGCCTTAGGCTGCTGTGGATACAATTGAGCATCTTTTAAATCCATTGATGCTCTTGTTTCCAAATCTGCCCAAGTAGGATACCATTTGAACCTCACTGACACTTTAAACCGTGATGACATACATTTCTAATTGCTGGTATATTGTCACTGATTGATCCATTCCAACTTGACAAAAAAACCCACCTCTCAAATCAATTTGCACATGATGGACTGTGTGACTCATAGATGGATCTATTTAAACTAAATATCCATTTCCGGCAGGCTTGCAGCCATGCTGTCTACTTCTGATGACAATGTGGCCATGTGGACATCGATCCGATCTAAATAAACCTCTCAAAAAAAAATTGGATTTTTTCCCCCTTTTCAATCACCAACATTTGGTATATTTCATTGCAGTGCACGAGGGTTATTCAATAAGTTCTACCTCCTATCTCTTAGCTATTACATAAGCCAGTCTTATGAAATATTCCACAATCGTAGCTTTGAATCTCCACTACATTTTCATAGTAAATTGGTCAGAGTACTTGTTGTACCTTTCTGGAGATTCAGTGAAAACTAAATGTCCATTTAGTGTGACAGAAGCGAATAAAAGAGAACAAAATACCTCCAAAGTGCTTATCATTTCGCCATTACTATATAAGAGACAAAACATACCTATTGGGGAAGTATAACCATTCTAAATTCAGATATCTCTTGAACAGACTATACATGATGGAGGAGGTAGAACTTATTGATTGACCCTCATACGTTCATAGTGTGTTGTACATCAACAGAAAGCTGTTGTGTTTATCTTTCCAATGATACCAACTTTGTAGCAACCACTTGTTTCAGTACTCAGCCACTTGCTGGAGAATATGGGGAGATCTCAATCTGAATATGCCAAAATCATCACTATATTCGTGCTCAAAGTCAATAATGCATCACTCTACACTGTAGTTGGACCATATAATACTTACTTGAACAGTCTCGAGTTGTTGTTTTTAGCACAAAATAGTGGTGAATTTGAGACATTTTGATTGATACTCCCCACATTCTCAAGCAAGTGGCTTAGCACTGAAACAAGTGATTGCTACAAATGTATTATCGTAGGAATGAGGAACACGTTATCGCCTTTCCACCGATTTCAGGCCAAAGAAAAAACAAGTTTGTTACCAGCAGTGAGTGCGCATGTCACTGAGATGCTTCATTCTTCCGTATTTCATTTCTTTTATAGAAACAACGGAAACAAACATTGTTAGGGTGCCATCTTTCGAAATTGTGTCCAACATGTTTCAAGATGGCGATTGGCCACATACAAACACAAAAGTGAAAATTCGCACAAGAGTAACAAAAATGCACATATTTGACTAAATAAAACCATTTCAAGTGAATCTCCACTATGAATTTGAGCAAAAAAATAAAAAAAATAAAAAAAACGTATTTCGCCTTTGTCTTTTCAGGCTTGCTACTGGAAACAACTTTTTTTGTGTGTGCCTTATAACACAATATGGATATAATGAAGAAATAAAATCCAGGGTTGTTTACGTAATTCGGTTGGATAAAGTGCTCGACCACATGGGAGCAATATACACGACTGTGATTAAACTTTAATACATTTTAATACATTTTATTCAATGCAAATTGTTTTTACCTGGACTTCCATCCACACTCGTCAGTTGAAAAGTGCAATATCCGAACAATTTGCGAAAACAAAAACATTCCGAACTTTCTTTTTGAGGAGTTTAGTTTCACTGGAAGTTGTAGTAAAGACCAGTTTCAAAAAGAATGACATCAGTTTATATTTACATTAGTCTAAGTCTTTAATACTAGCTTTCATATGCTATCTTACTTTTATTTATAGGGTAAAATTAAAATATGACCAAATCAGGCATGAGAAATTTCGTAATAAGGCAGATATCCCTGCTTTATTGTCCCCGTAATTTCTGCCTTTTTGTCATTGCTTAGCCTGTTTGTTGTCTTTTGGTCCAATTCCATGCACATTTCCCCGCAATTTCACAAAAAGTTTCCGGGTGTTTTTGAAATAAACTAATTTCCATGTCTGTCAAATAAACCACTTCATCTGTACAAACTTAATGCCCATTTCCGACAGATAGTCTAGCCGTTACGTATGTCTGCTGCCATTGTGGCCATGCAAACATTCTCTACTATGAGGAGGATGGTTTACATAATGCAAGGAGCTTATGTGCCCCAGTTCGGGGAGGGGATGCTATCAATTTTGGTTTTGGTATAGGGGTGCCAGTCCTGCGTATCAAAAGAGTGCAAAGTGCTAGAACCAATTTTCAACTTATGAAAAGTACTAGGGTTTTAAAGATGGATTCTTTGTGAACGGAACATTTTGTTTCAATATTGAAGATCAAAACTTTGTTACGATTTGTCAACAAGGTAACACTGGCATATCAAAAAATGCATACAATATAAAGTCTGGTATTTCAGTTCTGGGGCCATAAATATCAGCAAAATCAGTTTAGAAAACTGACATTTTAGGATATACTCATTCTTTATTTTGAATGCAAGACTTCCGGAAATTTCTGGAATTCCGGAAATGAGGCCATTAAAATAATAATCTGGAAATGAACAAAAAAGAAGTAGATTCATTTCATTTTTTTGTTGCTTTTTTGTTTATTTTTGTATTTGTCTTTTTTGTTGCATTTCTGGAATCGGATTGTGATATTTCAGCATAAAACGAGGCAAACGTGTTGGGTTGTTGGTTTTTTTGGAGGAGGGGGGGGGGGGGGGGGGGTGATATTACCCTGTAGCCTATTCTTCTGACGAGCCCCTATAAATGTTCGATGCTGCACTCAAGTAATCATGCCGTCTGGCCAAACTCACGTAAAAAGTTCTGGAAATCAGATCAATCACCCACTTGCATCCCTGTATTATATTTGATTGAAACTGATGGCCTGAATGCCAGAAAGGTTTTCTCTTGTCTTATTTTGAGAAATTATAGAAGTGAATAATATACTCCTCTTCTGAATATGAAACTTATAATATATTTAGAGATAATATCCTTAGCGTTTAGTATGTTGTTTTAGAGCATACATGGCGCAGCAGGGAGACTTTGAACCTCTGTGTTGTCTTACCACTTAACAAGCCCCATAGGAGTCATGGAACATGTCCCAGAATGCAATGCAAACATTTCAATTTGCTCATCACAAGCATACCAAGATATTCTATTAGTGGGGGAGGGGGGAGAGAGAGACTCATTACGTGGAAAGACTTTGATCTCTTGTGTTGTCTTATCACTTAACAAGCTCCCATAAGGCCAAATAAAAAATATAGTAGTTTCTCGTCCCCGCGCGCATCCGTTTTGGCTGCCGCATCCCAAAAAGTTTTTTTTTTTTTTTAATTTTTTAAAATTTTTTTTTAAATTTTTGTTTTAATTTTTTAATTTTTTTTTTTTTAATTTCAAGATCATACTGATGTTGTTTAAAAAAAACCTGTGTTACAATCAAAAAACAACACAACAGGCGAAATGTACTCATTTTAAGGTTATAAAGCTAGTCTTAGAAAAGTGGCGGCCATTTTGAAGCAAAAACATTTCCACCATGTTGGAAAAAGCGAAACCAGTTTTGGAAAAAGGGGCATCCGCCATCTTGGATCCGCCATTTTGGAAAAAAAAAAAAACTGCCCTCATCCTCCATTTTTCAAAAAGTTAGGACGAGAAACTAGTTGTTTTTTTTATTTGGCCTAAGAGTAATGAAACATGTCCCAGAATGCAATGTAAACATTTCAATTTGCTTCTCACAAGCAAACCAAGATATTTTATTAGTGGGGTAGAGGGAGACTCATTATGTGGGGGAAGACTTTGATCTCTTGTGTCGTCACTCAACAAGCCCATAGGAGTCACGGAACATGTCCCAGAATGCAATTTTAAACATTTGTTGATCTTAGCGTTTGACACATCCATATTTTTTAACTAGGGTTGGGTATGGCACATCCAGAATACAATTCAAACATTTCAATTTGTTGTTCAGCAATAAATAAATAACCAATGCATGTGGGTGAAAGACTTGATTACATTTCTTGACTTTTTGACCAAGATGTAACAAATGGTTGGTTTAAGGCTAATGAAAGTCAATTATGAGTTTCCCGTTACTTGTTTTTTGCCGAGTGATGAGGCGACTTTTTCATTATTCATTATTCATTATTTGAACCAATTTCTTTATTGACATGTAAATGCATGTTTGATCAATCCATTGATACTGGGGCTTATTAAATGATAAATAATATTCATGAGAGATAGGTTAACGATAAAAAGCTTTGCTTGTGAGTCTAGTTCCCAGTATCATCAGAAGTGAAAAATATGCTTGAAATTGCTAAAACTGGCTACAATGATGTTTTGAAAGAAATAATGATTTTATTTTTTCAATCTTGAAATTTGGACGCAGGTGAAAACAGTGAAGCGGGCGGGTAACAGTTAACTCGAAAATTTCAGGCGCCTAATCAATCTAGAATGCTGAGCCTGAAAAGGCATCCTTTGGTACACCAAGTTTTGTGGTGATTTCACACATTTTATTGAATTGGAATCTAGTAAAGCAGATTGTTTTTTACTCCAGTATGTTACATTTTTAAAACCGTCCTAGAAATTATGTAAAATTTAATATTTTGAAAAGGTAATATTTAGAACAACATTGTTTTTGGATAACTTGTGGATAAAGTGTTCTGTAGGTCCCAGGTATATGCATGCATCAACCACACAGTATAATAATGTGCTGCCTTATATCCGTATGATGCTCTTTATTCCATCATAGACCTGATGTATGGCTGGGGGACTTAACAGTACACTTTTTCCCAACTGGTTATACTGTTGGATTGTGGGTAGTTTGTTTTTCTAAGCTTCCTTGTCAATGCATGATTAATGTGTTGTACGTGAGAGGGATGGCTTCCGATAGCTTGCTAATGTGACGCATTCTGATGAGCTCGTTGCTAGTTTACGCAAGTCAATAGATAATTTATTACTTAGATCATGCAACAAGTCATATCAGTGAGAAACGGCAACAGTTCTATTCTGTACCAATAGTTGCAAAGCAAATACATGTACGTGTCTAAAATTTCTGTCATTTAATAAAATGATATACAGGGTGAATCAGAAAGAAGGGCCACTTTTGTTTGCGAAAGCACCACAGACATATTAGGCCTGCAGATTTAAAACCAAATATAGTTTTGCAAAGAACACATATTTGGCTTTCAATCAAAAAACGAATTTTTGAATTTGAACATTGCGACATAAAATTGCAACCATTTGAGTAGAACCCGGTATCTTAAAGCCAATCCGCGGAATGGCAATAACCTAGTATTGTTGGTTGCCTGATTCAGAGATGCTGATCAATGAAACTAGTGAAAAAACTGAAAAGGCACATGAATGTTGGATACCATATCTTAAATTGACTGGAAATAAATAGATATGTGTAATTATGAGTAATAAATAGCCTTAAATCAAGAAGTAAAAGTAAAAGGAGGCATAAATAATGATTTAGGAGGTAAACCCCATTAGAATACTTTTAGGAATGGCTTGATAATTCGACCATTCCGTGGATTTGCTTCAGATTTTGGGGCTTTACTCAAATAAGTGTAACATGATAACCAAATGGTCGAATTTTTAAATTTTTCTTTTGAATGAAAGCCAAATTGTAGGTCTTGAAAGCGCTACCATTGATTTGGAATATCCATGCCTACATCTTTTGTGACGCTTTTGTGAAAATAGTGCCCGTTCTTTCAGACTCACCCTGTATTTTGAATGTAATGTAATTATTCTTGGATAAAATGTGTTGCATGTGGGTATCAAGTCTTCTTAGACTTCCAAGTCAATGCATGATTAATGTGTTGTACATGAGAATGATGGCTTCTGATTGCCCGCTAATTTGAAGCATTTCAAAGGCTGGTTGGTTATTTGTTAGTAAATAAATAATTTATTAATCTGATCTGACAAACATAGTATCAGCAATAGTTGCTAAACAAAACTGTCTTTATAATATGCTGTGAAGTGTAATAAAATGATATATATATATTATGAATATACTCTTAATTTTTCTTGGATGACTCAAAAATTGTTGGATTGTGGGTAGTAAGTCCTTTCAGGCTTCCTTCTCAATGTGTGATTAATGTATTGAACATGAGAGAGATGGCTTGTGGTAGCGTGCTAATTTGACGCTTTACGATGAGCTCGTTGCTGGTTTACACAAGTAAAAAGATAATTTATTACTTAGATGTCGCAACGCATAATCTATTAGTTAGTAGGATGCTGTCAACGAGACAAGATAATCGTGTTGTTTTAATTAAAGGGACTATCATTTTTATTTAGTAAAGCGCCTCTTTTTTGGTTTAGAGACGCCCCTCATTTTGTGTGCAAAGCCCCTCATTTGTTGTTCAGAGAAGTACCTCATTTTTTTATTCAGGCTTTCTCCAAATTTTACATTTTTTGTTTGATAAAGGATACTGATATTTTGTTAGCATTTTTCTATGATTTTGAAACAAATTTGTTGTCATTGGTTTTAACAATATCTCCATTGAATTTGAAAGTAATGCAACATTAAAATGATAAAATACTTACAAGATGACCTGTGACCCTGTATATGACCTTTGGCCTTGGCATGTGCTCATTGACCCTGGTAGTTGACCTTTGATTCAATCAACATTGAAGGTTCCTTTGTGTTGCATCTCTAATTTGTTTGCAAATTGATTTTTCTATGAAAGACAACTGAAAATCTACATGTACAGGCTATTTTCCCAGGGGAGTCAGGTATTATGTTGTAATCATCCGCATGAACGAAAACGCAGATTAAGGGTCCCTTTTTTGACCACCTGCTAAGGGTATCAAAATCACCAATTTCAGAGAATAATGGTGTATTTTTCAACCTGAATCCACGCTAAGGGTAGCTTGGGCCGATAGTCATATCAATGTAAAAATAGCCCAAAATGTTAGGCGTTTAAGACAGTAGCTGAGAACGATTAGCTGGGCCGTGGCTTAGTGGTTGGGATTACAGGCCAATGTCAGGTGGGTCCCCGGAGCGATACCCGGCTGGTCCCCGGCGATTTAGTTGGGTGTTTTTTCTTTGAAAATTGTGATCCTGGTTAAAAACCATAAATCAGGGTTAGCTAGGGCTAAGAGTGATTTGTATAGCTGACTCGTTGTTAAGGCTCGTTTTCTTCTTCTTTGAAAATCTGTGTTAAGGGGAGGTTTTTGAGAGTATATTCACACAGATGATTACATTTTTTATACATGAGTGCCCCCAGTCTATTTTACATCTTGGCCTTACATGATGTTTGATCGAAGAATATGACTTTTGACCTCTGAAACATATGAAGGTTCCAATGTAGCCTCTACGACCCAAATATAGATGTAATCGGTTCTTTGGGTAAAAAGAATTGGACAAAACAAAAAGAGAGTTGACAGTTGACATAAAGCAAACCCCTTCCAACCAGGGCTCAAATTACATCGCGGCCATCGCGGCCATTGCCGCGATGCCCTCGCATCTGGCCGCGATGCCCTCGGATCAGTAAAAAAATCACGGCCATAATGGCCGTGCCCTATTTTTAACAGTGGCTGTGTGCCCTTTTGGCTCGCGGTTGGGGGTTCCGATAAACTTAACTTTGATCAAATTATTCCAAGTTCAATCCGATTTTGAAAGGTGCAATGTGCTTTAAAATTTTACAAAAATGACGATGTGACAGTCCATTCGAGGTGTAAAGTTTTCATCTATCTAATGGTTGTTTTTAAACATGTATCCACCTTGTCTCTAGCTACGCAATTGCTCACTGCTCTGCTTTCCAACAGCAACGTACATATATAACATCACAAATTCACAACATGACAATGATACAGTAAATATGTTGATTGACAAAATAAACAGACTGTCTCGTTTCATGCTGTAAAGTATTTAATAAAAGTCCTAGTGAAGTTTACATGTAAAATTATGGTATAAATAATGTAATATAAAATGGCCTTGGTGCCCTTTCATTCCAATATTGGTTTGGCCTTGGTGCCCCAGAACATGGCCTCGATGCCCTTCGAAATGTGAAATTTTTAAGGCCAAAGTGGCCGTGCCCCTAAATTGACGAAATTTGAGGCCTGCTTCCAACATTCCCCCTTCAACACCCCCCCCCTCCCCCAATACTCTCCCAACACACACCTCTCCTATCCACACATAAATCAGGCTTTGGTTCTTTTCAAGTTTTTCTAAGAACTAACTATTCTCAAAAATGTTGCACGCATCTTGCAGTTTGTCAGAGATTCATATTGCACAGGGGTGCCATATTTACACTAGATTTTCTTTACCTTTGTTCACCAGTCGCCCATAGATATTTACTGTTGTGGAATCTTATGACAAGATAGTTTTCTTCCTCTGAAAACCCACACAATCAGTTCCAAAGGGCGTTAAGTAATGAGGTGTCAGATTTAATAGTTAAATTTATGTGACGATATAGGTCGCACAGATACCAGAAGGGTGAGGGCTTGTATTCCTACCAACCACTCAACATACAACTTGGAGTAGACTTCAGACAAGTCTTTATTCATACATGGTTTCCAAATGTTCCATGATAAGTGTTCCTGTCTGATATCTAGTGATATATAAGAGCATGTTTCGACTGGTCAACTTGACACTTTCAGAAACCTTTCCCAACTTTCAAAGTCTATCTCACGGATTACTGAACCAATACTAGGCATGTTTGTACTTCTTCAATGCATCTCATGGTGATTACAAATATGGTAATGAAATTCAATAATTTTGACAATTTTGAAACATTTTGTGACATTTTGGAATGTCGTCTGCAGATGTCTGTCACATGGAAAGTGTTAAGAGTAATTAACGGTACAAACCAGCCTTTTCACCTAGTAGATGGAAACAGTCCAACAATTCTAATTAATGCTAACATATCTTTGCATGGCATATGGACAGACGGTGCGATTGAATTGAACAAAATGCTGGATAACTATGCACACGGAAAGTTGATACGCTTAGGTAATCTTCACATTACTGTTATATTTACTCGAGTAGAAACAGGGGTACTACTAATTAGCGGTAAATAATGATATCCAGTGCCCCAGTAGAAACACCTCCAAGTGATTTAGTCCTTGTCTAGCCCGAAGAAAAGCCAATATCACACTGTTATGTATCTCCAAGGAGAAAGACTTGTCGAAAGTCTAGTAGAAGCTTCTTGTCATGATGTATTAAGTTGGAATACAAGCTCTCCCCCACCAGAAGTGTCAACTGCAAATCGTTTGTCTGAATTTTTCACAAATCTTATCGTCTCAGTAAATCTAGCGCTTTCCGGTGCAGTTGGGATATACATAAGGCATTGCTCGTTCATTGGACACGGTTCAGCGTGAGCTTGCACATAATGGGTGAGATTTTGATTAAAAAGGTGGCAATTCCCATTAGATTTCAATTAAAGGCAAGGCTGTGGTGTTATTGATTCAACAAGATCCTCCGGGGGAGGGGGTGTATGTAATTTATGAGGGGATGTTCAACTCTTCGGGATGGGGGAGGGGGATAGAGGGAAAGAACTTCTAGACATGGGTACTGTTTTTGGTGACATTGTATGAAAATCCTTAAAACAAACCAGTCATATCAGCCTAGTAGAAAATGGTATGTAATATTATAAAGTAGATGAATCCTGGGGCGCCACGCAGATATAAAGTTTTGGATAAATGAATCACAGATTGTAACCATATTGCATTCATGGGGTTTGTAGCAATAAAGCAAACAGGGGAAACATATAGGGCAAATAATGACACAAAAAATGGTGTGTACCGCCCGCCGGGATTGAACCCGCACTGCGGCGGCCGGACTCCAGGTGATAGTGCACCATGCTACGTGGATTACGCTCCCAAAAATAACTTTTCGGAGCCTATATATGTACCTTTGCGTGATTGTGCAATGAGATGGAGACCCATCGGTGCAGTCCCGGCCCCCCTACTCTACACAAAAGTTGGTAACCATGACTGTTCTAAAAATCGCGGAAACGGGGTATATTTTCGATTGTCAGCGAGGACAGCGAAATCATTAAAATAGGGGGTATTTCATATATTACTTATTAGTCTCCACGAAATTCGGAAAAAGGGGTGTTATACGAAGAGGAAAAAACAAAAAATAGCACAGTATGGATTTAATCATTTGATAGAACATGGTAACAACCCAAATACAGCATTAGGGTACACCAGTTTATAACACAGGACCAAAACCCTGTTACTGTTGGGAGCAACAAGCTTTTATCTATTTAATGTATGTATAAAGTGTCTTTGAAAAGGGGTGTTTGAAATGATAGTCGTTGAAAACCAAAAAAAGGGGTATTTTTCACCCCAATTTTGACCTTGTTTTTGCCAAAAAGGGGGTAAAATTGTTGAAAAATCCTTGCAAAGGGGTACTTTGAAAAAATGAAGAACAGTCATGGTTGCCAACTATTGTGTTGAGTTGGGGGCCGGGGGTGCAGTGTGCTTCTATTAGATTTTGTTGGATTAAGCATGGTTAGGGTTATGGTTGCTCTTTTTTCAGCAACAATGCAGGCTTGTGTGGGTGGGTCCATCCCATGTAAAGGGTAGGAAAATTGCCAATTTCAGAGACGGTTACTTCTTTCTCATCAACTGGAATTTGTGCTAAGGGTAGCTTGAACTCATAGTTACATTAAGGCCAAACAAAAAAAACTGTTGCGTTGCCTTCAGCGACCAACCCTAAAATCTAAAAAATTAGAGACGCAATTTTTTTCTTCTAAGATTTAAAATGTTACCCAGTTTGTCAACATTTTACTATTTTCTGCTTGAAATGAATAAGTTTGCTTGAATATCACACTAGAAACATTAGTCAAATTGACATGACCAATTTTGTCTTGTCATGAATCACGGTCCGTCAGTAATATTTGTCAGCAAAAAAAGGAAAATTGACCGACCCGACTTGTTGCCTAATGGCAGTAAACATGGGCTCAAATGCAAATAGAATAGACGTCAATAAGAAAATTCACCAGTGCAATTCTGCTATTCTATTGCAGCCTCTGATGTCCATTTTATTTAAATTGAAAATAAATCTCGAGGGTGTATCTCCCGTATAGGGTATGATAGACCAAGCAAAATCCTTGGTTGCGTTTAACTTTTCCCTTCTTGTAGAATAAACGATAAGGATTTTTTATGAGAGTGATTTACATGGAGACTTGAAACATTTGTACATGGGTCGTACCCCTTTCCCTACCAGATGGATATATGTTCATACACTAATGTATATTGAGTGAATGAACTGGGTTCTGGGAATTGAGTTCAAACACAGCAACTCTGCAAATGGCACGCTGAGAACTGGAGAATATCGCGAAGCACTGTTTATTTTTTCTGTAATGAAATGTTTACAATTCGAGGAGGACAGCATTTTTTGCAGTAAAATGCATACCGTCTGATGGCTACTACTTGCAGGAAAATGATATTTGCAAGCATGACAATTTTGCACAGCTTTGCCTGTCGTGAAATTTACCGAGTTTTCACCCCTCGCGGGGTTTTCATGATTTACATTAGCAGCTTTACAAATATCATGCTGAGAATATTGTGTGTCATTTAACACTTTCTACGCGGCAGGCGTCTGCAGACGACATTCCAAAATTTCACAAAATGTTTCAACATTGTCAAAATTATTGAATTTCAATACCATATTTGGAATCACAATGAAATATGCATTAAAATAAGTACAAGTATGCCTAGTATTAGTTCAATAATCCTTGAGATGGACCAGGATAGTTGGGAAAGGTTTCTGAAAAATCTGTTTTGTGTATGGTAAAATTATAGCGGTGTGGAAAGTACTAAGGGGCCATCATAGCAGGGGTGGGCAAGCTACGGCCCGTGGGCCGCATGCGGACCGCCAGTGATTTTTTTGTGGCCCGCGTGATGCCTCAAGAAAGAAAGAAAAAAACCAATATATTTTACATCATCATAAAAAACGAGCTAGCTGCTTAGCATTTATCGGCACAAATTATGTTCCTCAACCTGCGTAGGTCTATTTCCCCCATTAATTGTCGCCTGTACTGTATTGAGATTACGTTTTTGTGAAGATAGATTATTAAGCACACACATACACCTATTGCTTGAAAGTCTCCGGAATCAAAGGTTTGAAATCAACAGAAGGTCATTGCTAGAAAATTTGGTAAGGTGCAGCCCAGTCAATTTTTCACTCCTTATATTTGGCCCATTCATTCAAAACGGTTGCCCACCCCTGCATTATAGAATGATGATAGTGATGATTTAAGTTGAGGCAGAGACTAATAACATTTACTGTGAATGACATTGTTACACATTCTCTAACACAGGACGCTGCATTATTCCACTGTGAAGCATGGTGGCAATGTGCGACAATGAAAGCTGTGGCAGAGACTGATAGCATTTATTCTTAATGTTTAAATTTTGAACTTCAACAGTTTTCATGTGACATAATATTTGTGTAGTTTATTAGCAGACCGTAAAAGTTGTGCTAAAAATAAAAATATACAAAATGTTTCCTATGCTAGGAATGAAACATGAAGTTAACAAACTGAAATTGTTTGGATTTGGCCAGCACTGACACTTATACGAGAAAATAACTACTCAACAACGCATGTATTAAGAGATGCGCAGCCATTTGTATCGGTTATATGCTTGTGTTGTCAGGATCATTAGCGAGAATTTTGTCTTTAGAGACGAAATTTGATCTGATTTAGAGTGGCAGTAGTACTACCCTGGGGAGACCACTCATGTAGAAAGGTTGTTAGTAAATGCGTTAATACAGACTCAGAACCACCCTTATTCTGGCTTCTCAATTACAAAAAAGACCAATAACAAGGATTTTGCTCGGAGAATCATTACCCTAAAACTTGGGTTAGATTTTCTTTTAGGAATGAAATGGACATATGTAATTTGATCAAGCAAATCGGTATGAAATAAATATTGGAAAAATCATAAATTATACATGACACATGTGTCTTTTTGTTATATTAATTTATTTACAAGCTTGCAAGTAGTTGTCAATAATTAACCTAACCTACAACACATAACAACAAACCTATGATGTTAGCGCCCTTTATCCAAGAAGGCTATGGTGACCAAAATGCCGCCAAAATGGTCCTTTTGGTAGTGTGGGACTGTTCTGGTGTGGCAGCCTGGGCCCTGGGTTTCCTTGGCCTTGGATAACCTTGCAAGGGCATGCATTTTATTCCATGCTTCAGACTCCCCCCTCCCCCCTTTTGGTCATAATTTGTCTCATTTTATCCTCATGTTGTATTTCTACCCCTCCCCTGTTGGCATAGTATAGTTAAAGAAGAAAACAACCCCTCAGCCCTTTTATGGCAAAAGGATGTATCTTATATGTGCTTTCCTAATGAAATACTTCCCTTTTAACATGGATTGTGTTAACTTGGTTCAATAGTCCTCAATTAGGAAAAGGTTGCAACTTGTAAAGACAATTAAAGTAATATACTGCCTTTGACCACTACATGAATTTTGGAGAAAAAAGCTAAATTTGATCATGTTAAAAGGAAGTATATTGTTAGGAAACTATGTATAAGATACATTCGTTTGCCATAAAAGGGCTGCCCTTCCCTCTACCTGCATCTTCTTGTTATAGGGTTGTGATGGACCACCAATCAACTTTTATTCAGTGGCGTAACTAGGGGTTTCAATTTTTTTTTTTTTTGGGGGGGGGCTTGAGGGTTGACAGACCTGTGATCGGGGGGGGGGGGGGGGGGGGGGGGGCATAACTGACTATTTGTTGTATATATTCAATAGAGTTTGACATTTCATTTGGGGGCATCAGAGGGGGGGGGGGGGCAATGCCTCTCCCGCCTCTAGTTTTTTTAGTGTATCGTTGCCCCTGAGCCCATGTATATTACTTAACATTAACTGATTTGTGTTTTATCTCTTTTCTTTTCATATTTGCTGTCGTATTTGCCTTCTCTACAAAATATGGCTACCAGGTAAGAAATGATCAAATCAATCGATTAACTTGTCATCAGGGTTGTATTCATATGTTAGATATCATGCTTTTTCATCGAAGGATAATGTACATGTGTACATGTTTGTGAGCATGACATTTAAAAACATTTCATTAGGCTATGGAATGTAAGGAAATTTGGGGGAACAAAATGTTTAACTATTTGTGACAGGTCACAGAAACAAGATACTAGTACTTGTTTAGGGTCTGTTCTGTAAGTCTTGTACTCAAACTAGATTTAATCATAGATCCTGACTCCAATGCCCAGTGAGGGTGGCTTTTGTGACCACGGAACTGGGTTGCAATGTAGGCCAAATCCATGCTCATGACAATAATATTAACCCTAACTCTACTACAGCAACTGTGCGGAAAAAATGTTTTTATAACCTGGCGTGCAGGTTTTTGGGGTACAAAACGGACCCAGGCTATATAACGAGGCGAATAAACTCGCCGAGTGTCGACTGGCAGCGGTGGTGTAGTGGCTAAGATCTGGGTTGGGGTGCTGGAGGTCCGTGGTTCAAATCCCGGGGGGTCGGGGTGACCTTTCTGGTGAATTTTGGGTGTCGGAAAAGAAATCTGTTGCCGTGTGGTGATCTCGAGTTTAGGGTTAATACAGTGGTCAGTATACGGTGGCACAGTGCATGTTGCCAGTTCAACTGGCTCAAGCTAACTTTGTTATAAACCACTGATCACATTGATCGTAACACAAAGCCTATGGCAGTATCATGATTTGGAACCGATATATGGGTCCAAGCTTGAACCAGTAACCGTGAGTTACTAATACAGGTACTATGTCAACACATTACAGTATGCATGAACATGTTAGCTATTTCTTAGGCTGATCAGGAGGTATACGAATATGTCAGAAAAAGTGTACTTCAGGGCCCAGATTCTGGGCTGTACTAGTATCATTCGATACTTGTACAATGTCGATACTGGTACAATGTATTGTATGATACTGGCACCTACCAAATGTTCCAGTATCGGGCGATACCGGAACACAATTATGTACCAGTATCATTCAATACTGGGACAAATCATTACTAGTAGCATGTGTGTACCAGTATCGCACGATACTGCAACATAAAAACGTTCCAGTATTGAGCGATACTGGTATTGAGCGATACTGATATACCAGTATCTGGGACCTAAAGTTCACTTTGTCTATGGATGATACCCTCAGTACATGTCTAGCTATTGATATTGAGTGCACAACTCATGTAGTCATTTCAACAGAGGGCAGTCTTTCATAAATATGCCTGACACAACCAAGACATTTCAAGCAGTATTTCCTTTGCTGCCTCATGAATGTCTGTGTACCTTTAAATAAATCTTCAAACTGTCTAGGAGTTGCGGAATCTGTAAAGGTTATTATCGGACGACGACGTGGGATATTGTTTATAGTTCAATCAGTTCCAAATTGGCGAGAAATATTTGGTTTTTATCCATCCCCGTGCAAAAGTAGTTCAAGCGTATAAGCTCGATTTTGGCATATGAAAGCGTCATGCATACAATGACACAACGACATTGCATGCCATATTACGCTATACCAGCGTTTTACACACAACGCTTGTCTGAATTCATTCGCTGCTGTAAACAGGTTTCGCCAATTTGGAACCAACTGAACTATAGTTATCAGATGGTAATGTGATTATTTCTTGGAATTTCTTAGTAATTTTAGCTACTGTAAAACCAGAAATGTTCGCTTGCATTCAAATTTCACTAATTTTGCAAGGAGCACTTACTCGCGAAAAATATCATGCCATGAATATTATCAATCTACCTTGTAGCAGTGCATTGTACAGTTACACAATGTAACTCCAGAGTTTAAATTCACACAAATGTCGGGACTTGTTTGCGGTTATTTTTGGGGGGTTTTTTCTTCATTTTTTAACAGACATTTTGAAAAATCTGATTGCCACATGAAGTCTATGGATGGGAGGTAATTTCATTCATAAAGTTGCATGATTCATTAACTAAGGGAGTTCTGGCAAATTTTCAAATTAAATTGAGCTCAAATTATGCTTATGTACATTGGGAACATTGATTCTGAAGAGTTTTTTTATTTTCCCATTTCTAAATAAATGCTAGAAATTAGAAGAAAAAAATAAAATAAGATAAAGCACATTTCATTTTAGTATTTTGGTTTTAGGATCTCCTAATACTGGAAACACTCAATCTTTATTTGGCCTGATATTAAGAATGAGATCTTCTCTTGTTATTGTTAACCATTGTTACCCTATATATTAAGCCCGCAATACATTTATTGAATTGATTGAGTGGTTGGAAATTGAAATATGACTCAAAATTAGGTCAGACCGAGAAACTAAATATGAACATAGTTCCACACATGGGTTTGGAGTTGATCATAGCAGAAGGAAGTAACTCCTTTTGTGACACCAATATCTTACTTCTTTATATTGTAGTTTAGGGTATCTGCTGACAGAAAAGCTTTACAGTGATATCAAGGGAACATCAGTATCAGTTGGTAATTTAAAATATTGACATAAAAAAGGAAAAAAAGTCAAGTTATTTATCTCCAAGTCCACTAGACCATACCAAATCTGACAGCTAAGCAGAGGGCATATAATGAAGTCTGTCCGACTATGAAATGAAGTAAAAGTTTCAAATTTGTGTGTCAAGTCTCATGGATAATTACTGGCTGAGTCACTTGCCTGACCAGTGGGCAACCCAGACTTAATCCCAGGAGGCTGACGCTGAGGGCCATATTTATGGTCCTCGATTTAAACCCACCCTCCCTCATGGCATTGGTTGTACTTAGCCATTCTGTGACCATAGGAGCTAGGGGGTATGGTTATTACCTTCAATTTGAGTCATTTCTATGTGGAAACTAAATTAGGCCAGTAAACAGGTGCCCAGTCATATTGCACGTACGAGGCGTTTAGGTTTTATGCTTAAATTATCCCAAATACTCCACTTGGCAAAGATAATGTAAAATTTGACAAATGTTTTAGTTTCAAATCGGCAAATGAGGCTCCTATACACATAACGATGACACAAAAATATTTTTGGAAACCAATTTGTACTGTGAAATATCATTAGTGCAGTGTGTGATATGCCATTGAGGGGGTATTGTCGTGGTGTTCTTGTCAATAGAGGGCACTCTACCGCTTACCACTACTGAAACACCACAGTAAGTTTGGCAATGCTACATGTATACCTTGTGTGAAACTGGGTCTTCTTATTAAATGCTCTATCAGGAAAGACTAATCTTTATTCCAAAATAAAAAAATAGTGGTGGAAGGGGAGGGGGGGGGGGGGGGGGGGGGGGGGGGGCAATTTTATCCAAAGGTGGATAACATTCTTGGGTATAGATGGAATTACAGAATGGACCTTTACACTTTCTACGTGGCGGTCGTCTGCAGACGACAGTTCCAAAATTTCACAAAATGTTTCAAAAATTTCAACATTATTGAATTTCATCATCATATTTGGAATCATGCGGGATGTGAGGGGAACCAGAAACCGTTTTATTTTTGGTCTAGTTAAATGAAAATACCTATAATAGAGATGTAACCTTTTACTCAACGAAACCGACGTTATTATAAATCTGGCAACATACAAGCAAAGCAGGTTGTTGACTTGATGAAACCTCATATACAGGAAAGATTCCAATGAAATTAATGAGATAGTTTACCATGAGCAATGTTAACACTCTCCACACTGCTATTAGTTTTACCATTTACAAAACAGATTTGTCAGAAACCTTTCCCAACTTTCAAAGTCTATCTCAAGGATTACTGAACTAAAACTAGGCATGTTTGTACTTATTTCAATGCATTTCCCATGGTGATTCCAAATATGGTAATGACATTTAATAATGACATTTTTGACACATTTTGTGACATTTTGGAATGTCGTCTGAAGACGCCTGCCGCATGGAAAGTGTTAATATTTGCTTGAAGCAAGATGGCGGATCAATTTCTTCGTTCAGAGTGCTCCACTTGTTTTCTCTCAGGCTGCGTTTCACTTTTAGGGGAAAAGATGTTGCCCAAAATGAAGCTCAAATTGATGACAAACATAGTAACATGTGTAACTGGCCAAAATAAAGCGGCAGTTAAATCATTAGCAGTTTATACTTTGAATGTCAAGGGCATCGCCATCAGTTTTCATTTCGATTTAGTTTTGACGTCTCGTGGGCCGGTGGCGGGTAGGGGCAGATCAATACTGTTTATGATACTTTAGAAGTGGTAATTTTTGTGCGATTATTTTTTTTGCACTTTGCCGGTTTTGAACTTTTTTGTTGTTTTAAATTCACGATTTCAAAGTTCATCCTGACATAGTCATATACGCAAAAGGAAAATATTTGTGCGTTGTTATTTTTCGCAGTAGCTGCTGGAAGCTTGAAAATGTATGCGTCACAAAAATATCCACGTTTGCAGTATATGATGGGTTTATATTTTGTACAGGTGTTTTCTTCAAATCAATGACAAAATAAAAAATAAAAACATGTTAAGCGTCCTGCCTTTTTCCTTTTTTAAAAAGAGGAAGGAGGAGGCCCTTTTTTTCTTCTTATTTTTCTTTCCAAAATGGCCACCCGACACATTTTGTCAAGATAGCTGGCCGGGCTTTTTTTCAAGATGGTTGCATGCTTTTTTTTAAATGACCGCCACTTGGACTCAAGAAATTACATATTGGCTTCTTATGGGCAAGATGAAACAGAAAATGAGACCAAAATGATGTCTTGTCCTGAGTTCTGAGACATAGAGAATCAGTTTATTTCACGGGGCAAACAGCTTTATACAAGGTGTGCTAAAGTCAAAAAATACTATTTAAAAAAAAAAAAAAAAAAAAAATATTATTATTATTTTCAAAAAAGAAAAAAAGAAAAGAAAAAGAGGCGGCCCCAAAAAAGGAAGCAAGCAGGGACGCTAAACATGATTTTTTTTTTGCCTTACTTTATACAAGTGATTTCTGAATGTCAAATGCTTATTGCATGGTTCCTGTTTTTTGAGAATAATATATGGAGATTCTGTAAACGTGTTGTTATCCTTAAAGGGGAGCGATTTAAATATTGGAGATTGGGCCCTATTATGGGTAGGGTTAGGTGACAAAAAAACCACCCTTGTTATATGGGCGGACGGACCTGTCAAGTAGGGTCGGTCAGTCAGGTGATTTAAAAAAACACCCTAAAATATCACCAAAATCCGCAGACAAATATTTTTCGACATATTTTTGGCCAAAAAATGGCTGACTTAACATGATTTGAGAAAAAAGTTACAAAAAACAAATTTTTCTTGAAAAACTCGAAAAGTGGGTTGGTCGGGCCCGTAAAACAGGGTTTTTTTCCTCCTCGCCTTATGCAACTTTTTTTTTTTGGGGGGGGGGTCCATTTCCGACGTACCGAATTTATGAAAACTGACAAAAAATTGTTTACTTACTGTACAAATGAATACCTATTTTGGAAATTCCAGAAAAAGGTTTTTTTCCCCAGAATGTTGCTTTCTGGCATGTTTCTTTACTCTTCTAAACTGTTTTAATACCTGAATGAAATGATTTAATAGTAAATAGTAATAGTAAAACATCTTTTGATGTGTTATTGTTTTTGTTATTTATCTGTTTTATCGCGTTATTCTCCCTTTTTATTACCCATTTCCCCACACCCTGTTGGTATATCTTGCTTTTTTTTTAGCATTTTTACATTTTTGAGATATCCTCTTGTATCAGTTTTCTGATCCTTGGTGTGTTTTCTTCCTGGTTCCGTTGGATTCATCTTTTTACATTTTATATCTTTTAATTGTTATTTATTAAAGAAAAAAGTGTTTTTTTAGCTTACTACAAGTAAGCTAAAGCGACCTGACGCGAAAGGTCACGGTATAGGTCAAGGGGAAAGTGCGACTGTGAAATATGGTTTTATCTTGGTCACACAAGTGGTTATTTGTCGGGAAATGTACTTGAGATAGTGAAACAATATGATCGCATAAATATGTTAGAAAATGGGCCTGATTGCCATTCGACAAAATAGGCAATTTCGCGTTATTTTCTTTATTGTCATAACTGTATTGAAAATGCATGTAAACGCTATGATAGAAAAGTTGATTCAACACATGGCACGCATGTATCATGACGTACAAGCGTGATTGTCTTATTGTGATTGGTTTAACTACTAGAGATCATTATTATTCATGATACGAAATCAGCGGAAAGTAAAAATACAGCCGTCAAAGTGAAAAATAGGTGGGGAGGTCGTTTTTCGTTAATTGATGTTAATCGCTTCTGTATATATTCTTCAAACTATGTCTCCGATTTCAGCGGCCAAAATTATTGGAAAATATTGTTTTCAAAGGTTTTTCATCATGAGGTGCTGTTAGAAATTCGCGAAAAAGAGTAAAACTTACGAATATTGCCTTGCCAAAATGTTGAATTTGCGTGATTTATCGTGCCGTAATATCTTTTATTACCCCCACCAGTTTGGTATCGTCTGCCATTGATCAAATGTCAAATCTACATATTATAGTCCGATGTAAATGAGGCAATTACATTTACCGAGTTACCCCGTCTGTTTCAATGTGTCGTGAGCTTTCCTCAAACAGTTGCACGTGCGAATATGTGAGGGTGCAGTGTTTAATAACGAAACAATCGGAGCTCTACGAGTTCACTCATTTTTTGAAAGTCGTGTTATAACGGGGGAGGGTTGGGTTTAACGGCACATTTATGTATTATATTTAGATATTGTGTAACTTCCGCCATGTCGAAATTCCACATTTAATACAAATTTACTCAATAAATATTCATAATGACATGCCGCATGTTTATATTATAGCTCAAGTAATTTATTGAAAATAAAAACATTGTTTAAATAAAACATGACACCCCTTTCAAAAGTGAAAGCGTCCAACCCCCAAAAAAGTTTTCAGTCCGAGCATGCCGCCAGGGGTATGCCACTGAGCTTGCCGATCGGGTCCACTTTTAAATTGAACTTAGTCAGCATAGAATTGGTGGCGCTATACCGATCAGGCGTAATGATTGTAGCAGACGACGCAACGCTGGCCACGCGTCTCTCAGACGACCCAATTTGGCAACAGGAGTGCACCATTTTGAATTATTTTTAACAGTCATCGCTCGGTTAACGATAAAAATCCTTTTAATTATGATGTATTTGTCAAAATGATAGTTTAAAATTCGCGATTACGTGTTATTCACGGGGTTATTCACTACGATTCAAAATTTAGGTTTCGCGTGGCCACCGTCGTCTGTGTAAATCTACAGCGCCCCCAAACCTATGCTGACTAACATGCCGTTTAACCTGCCGTTAAACCTGGTTAAACATTGTTAAACGCGTTAAACGCCGGTCACCGACACATTCCGGACGATAACCATAATTTATTCAAATATGCAAAAGGATCCGTTTTCGCTACGTACGTTAGTATACGACTTTCCTATCCCAAAGTTAATAGTATCCCTGATGCCGCGGCCGTGTGTTCTCAGAAAATAATGGCGTCTTCTCACCTTATTTCATGTTCTGTTTCTTGTTGTTCTGTAATACTTCAAGTTGTTTTCATCTGCATCTACTTTGACGTTAATTTTTAGCAGATAAAAAATGACTACGAGTGAGTCGAAAGGCTGATATAGCCTAGACGTGAGTACAAAATAAACCAAATATAAAATGAAAAGGGGTACTTTAAAATAAATACTACATCATCGTCCAACCCCGCCTGTTCCTGATACTGTTGTTCTCCTACTAAAAAAGGAACCCAAGAGTATGGCGCCGCTCACATCGCCAGCGGTGTGTGTTTACGCCATACGCACGATGTTGCTCTAAAATTCGCTTCATTGTGCACATTTGGTTGCACTTATGAAAGTTTTATGCATTTTGGTAGTACACAAAATTATTCTGATGGTAAATCTTGAACGAATCGCGATTTTAATATGTAATGTTAATGTCCGGAAGCTGATTAAAACCGGTGCAGATTTGACAATAATAAAAGGCAAATGAAGACAACACAGAGAACAGAAGTACATATCTACTGTACAGTACAGTACACTTTGGTGGACATTTAGTATATTTTATTGCGTTTTCACTTCCTCGAAAATCTGGACTACCAATTTTCGTAAATCCTGAGTCCCGCCCGAAAAACAAAATCGAGTCCCGGGAGCACTGAATTCCCGAACATCCTAGACCCAATGGTGGCTATACTATCGTTCATGCTTCACTATACTATAGCCACAACACCCTCTATAGACACACGACGTCGCGAAAATCACATTTTTAATTCAAGATTTTCACATCAAATATGATTTAAATCAATCAAAATGCACTCACATGTTGTTCCTAGAACTCTTAGTAATACATTGTGTTAATTAATTTTGATCAAGCGGCAGTCGGCAGTGCTGACACTCGATGTGAATTTCGCGACGTGAACAGTCAATAGGGAGTTTTGTGACCCTAGGTAGCCAGCTACCTAGGACAGGTCACTATTGGGACTACGAACATCCCAGCCTAGCCCTATGCCTATAGGCTATAGCCTAGGCTATGTAGCCTATAGCCTAGGCTATGTAGCCTAGGCTATGTATGGTTTAACCAGGGAGGTGTAATATCTCTCTGGTTAAACTATATGTAGTAGTACTATTTTGATATCAGAAGAAAAGCCTATCTTATTTTCAATATTCCCCTAAACCAATCACCTCGGTAGATGTTATTGTTACTTATTGAACCATCCAGAAGAGAACGCCAATTCGCCAACTGGTTTTTGTGGCATTACCAAAGTCAAAGTGGCGCACCATTTAAAAGGCCAAATAAAAAATAGTAGTTTCTCTTCCCCGCGCGTGCGCATCCATTTTGGCCGCCACGTCAAAAAAATAGTTTTTTTCTTCAAATTTTGTTCAAATTTTGTTTTCTAATTTTTTTTAATTTTTTTTTTTTTTAAATTCTTTTTCTTCAATTTTTATTTTTTGAATGTTCTCAAGATCACACTGATGTTGTCAATGGAGAACGTGTCAATATTTTAAAAAAAACCTGTTAAAATGAAAGAACAACATAACAGGCAAACTGTTAATATCAAAACATGATACAAATTAAACTGTATCTGCATCAGATGATATAAATAAACCGTGAGTAAAACTGGTGTTTTAAAATACCAGTGTGGTCTTCGCCTTCGGAACATTTGTTTGTCGTTTTTGGCTGGAACTGATTTATTTATCAAGATATTCCCGAGATCACACTGATATTTTGTAAATCTAGAATACACATCTTTTCTTATTTAGCTTTGTATTCCTGAAAGAGAAAAAATAGAGAATAAATCCTTGTGTTATCTATATAATAATACTCTACTCTCTGTCTGTCTGTTTTTTTGTTGGTCTGTTTGTTTGTCTGTCTGTCTGTGCGCGCTTTTTCGTTGCCTTCCCGGGGTCGGGCGGCGTTCAAACTCAGTGGGTGGGTGCAGCTCGGTCCCCGCAAGAGCAAGTTCGCATTCGCGAGGTCAAAGGTCATATAGGGGTCAAAGGTCATATGGGGGTCAACTTTTTGAAGTTGGTCGGATCATGCTTAAACTCGGTGATCTCGATGCGATGCGAGCGTGGCAAAAATAAAACGGGTTGGCGTTTGTCGGGTCTTCCGGGGTCAAAGGTCGTCTAGGGGTCGAATTTTCAAAGTTTGTCCGATCGGGCTTAAACTCGGTGACGGGAAGCCTGAATATGAGTCGAGCGTGGAAAAAATAATACGCCTTTGTTTTTCTTGGGTCGTCCGGGGTCAAAGGTCATCTAGGGGTCAAATTTTTAAAGTTGATAGGGCTTAAACTCGGTGATGAGAAACTCGGTGTCTGTTTGTTCAGTCCCCGCAAGAGCAAGTTCGCATTCGCTAGAGCATACGAGGTCAAAGGTCATCTAGGGGTCAACTTTTTGAAGTTGGTCGGATCGTGCTTAAACTCGGTGATCACAATGCTCGATGCGAGGCGAGCGTGGCAAAAATTTAACGGGTTAGCGTTTGTCGGGTCTTCCGGGGTCAAAAGTCGGGGTCACAAAGGTCGTCTAAGGGTCGAATTTTCAAAGTTTGTCCGATCGGGCTTAAACTCGGTGACGGGAAGCCCGAATACGAGTCGAGTGTGGAAAAAATAACACGGCTTTGCTTTTCTTGGGTCGTCCGGGCCAAAGGTCGTCTAAGGGTCGAATTTTCAAAGTTTGTCCGATCGGGCTTTATGCATGCATTCTACAAACCACCAAACCCGAGAACCGACAAACCCCGGGTGACCGCCCAAACCCGAGAAACGTCAAACCCCGGGTGACCGCCTAGTATTAAAATAAACATGTAAAATATCGCGAGCAGTTTCCAGTATGTACCCATTTTAAGGTTATAAAGCTAGTCTTAGAAAAGTGGCAGCCATTTTGAAGCAAAAACATTTCCACCATGTTGGAAAAAGCGAAACCAGTTTTGGAAAAAGGGGCATTCGCCATTTTGGGAACAAGAAAAAAACAAACTCATCTTCCTTTTTTCAAAAAGTTAGCACGAGAAACTAGTTTTATTTTTACTTGGCCTAAGATCAAGGGGCCATGGGAGTTTGGTGACCTGTAAATATTATTATTTTCATTAAATGATGCATATTTTCATAAAATAGGTGTTTGTATTTTGCCATTGTTATGTACCGAAGTTATTCATCTCTGTACATGTTATTTATTGAACCTTCACACATTACAAAAGAGAACAATCATCTACCATTAGGTCGCACCATTTAATATCCAAGGTGTTTGGCAATAATTTGTTTTAATATCAGAAAGAGACTATTTCTTGATCTTGAAATCTCAACCGAAGCATATAGAAGGGCAAATGTGCTTACACGGTGAACGGTGAATGCATAATAATATATATATATAATTCTTGTTTCATGTAAGATATAATATGGATTCGAGCTTTGCATCATTTGTTATATGCTGGACAGATTATAGTGGTTTACAATATGAAGAGGTTTTTTGCAAAAGGGCCTGCATCCACTTTGGCTCTTATTGAGAAAAAGTTTAAAAAAACCTGTTTCTAAATATTCAAGTTGAGCAATTGAAAAACTGAATGGATTATGAAAGAGGTACACTACATACTAATTTAAATTGAAATACATTCCAAATGCGCTAGTTTTCAAAAACAAACAAAAATCATGTTTACATTTTTTGAAAATTTGGATGTAGGCCCTTTTGCAACAAAACTCCATCTGTTTGTACTTAGAGAAAAAATCATTTATTTTAATCATTCAAAAAAAAGAAGTTTGATACAGAAATGTTAAATGATACAATCATATGTTTCAAGGAAATAAAGTCATTTTTTTTTCAAAAAGACCTACATCTCATTGTAAACTATTGAAGTTGTTGTTTTGTTTTAAAAGGGCCTGTATCCCGATTTAATTCTGGACACAGGCCCTTTTGCAACTTCAATGACTGTTTACAATGAGAAAAAAAATGACTTTTTGAAAATGACTTTTTGACAAATGTCTTTTTGAAAAAAAATGACTTTGTTTCCTTGAAACATAAGATTTTCCCCAATACATTTCTATAGTAAAATCATTTTTGAAAAAAATGCACCATAGCCCTTTTGCATCAACGCTCTTCATATATAGACATGAGTTATGAATTTTCCCAAATTCTCAGCTGTAGTCAGCTTCTGCATCATTGATGCTCTCGTTTAAGATCAGACCTACCGACCCTGCCCTTTGGAGGGGATCTATGGACAAACATCAACAACAACAACAACAACAACAACAACAACAACAACAACAACAACAACAACAACAACAACAACATTGGGGTTTGACAGTAAAACTTGTTTTCTTCAACTAGGCGTAATTATTTTGTGAGAGTGATTCTATATAAAAGTGTTATGATCGGGAAACATTAACATCTTAAGATTTGGGGTGTAATGATTATAGGGTTAGAGCTAGACTGAATCATTTCCGTCTTCTTCATTGATAAAGCAGCATAGGTTCCAGAGGCGATGAATGCTGACGGAATTTTTGAATTCGGGCACGCGACCCCCCGATGATGTGGACCAAGGCGTGGACTCCGATGCTGGTGGACCCGGGTTCAAATCCCGCCAGTGAATCCTCTTTCCAAAACACTATTAATATTGTTGAAGTCACTGCTGAAAAGCCTGATGGCCTCTATCACAAACCTAGTAAGATAGACAGTAGTGCATTTACATGTAACAGGTTAACTATCTCGTTTATCAGGTTTATAAATAGAATTCAAACCATCATGGGGCACCTGTGTGTAACACGGGATATTCTGCTCTACAGTTTATTCAGTTCCAAATTGTCGCGCCTTCTTACAGCAGCGAATTAATTCAGAATAGTGCAACAGGTACATGGTGTACAGGGTGTATCAGAATGAACTGAACCGAGGCAATATGATTTATTAAGGGTATGAATTCGATTTATATTGTTCAAACCGTTTTCTCATATATCTTGCGCAAACGCCCAGCTTTCATAAGAATTTTAAATTTTGAAAATCTGACATATCTAATGGAAAATACAGACTTTCTTGTAAAGATGGTAGATTTCAATTTTGGTCGAAATTATCAAGGAACTCAGAGTGCGCAAAATAAACAACAATTAATTCTGTGAATCAGGAAACGCCTGGTGGAAGAAATGAGATTTTAGCTGGCTTTTGAACTGAGGGAGTTTTTGGATGTTGTGAAGACTGTCTGGAAGCGAATTCCAGATAGCCGACGCAGCAAAACAAAATGAGCTCTCGTTTGAAATGTTGTATGGAGCTGATCTATGATCTATGTTTTGCACACACCTGTATGACTAGCATGTTTCGAAACAGAATGGGTATTGCGGCAACTACAGATTCTAATACTAGCTAACAGGGTACATAAATTTAGTTTGATAAAAAAGCAACGATGAAAGTTCACCAATGCGATAGATGTAACGCTATTTGTAAAGTTTATAGACACTTATTTCACCCAGTTTTTTATTACACGTAAACTCGAACCCATGATGAGCGGATGGTGAGCAATTTAATGCATCTGGGAATGAGAGTGGCATATTATTTATGGATGTTGTGTTGAGCGACCTTGGTCTAAAACACACATAGCTTCAAACAAAATACCCAATTATCCATCCCCGTCTTGATTATCTACGGCGTGATGCATGCGTATGCAAACATTGAGTGAAGGCAGAATCGCACACACGCAGAAACGCTTGCTTACGCTTGGATTACTTTTGCGCACTTTTACTTCAGTAGCAAGAAATTATCAAAAATATGTGTATTCAAATGTTGTGATTTTATATTTCTTTACAGAAAGTCCCAGAGGTACAAAATAATAAGGTTGTTCAAACAACAATTCTTAACTTAACTGGTGAAAAAATTCAAACGGCCCAATACTGTTTGACGTAGTGCATTATAAAATGTTGTTCATTACCATAAGGGTCTAGTGCAACAATGTCATATTTGCAATAGTTGCCAGCTATGGGTTATTTATTCATGATGCTGAACCCCGGTTTCAAACTAAAAACAGCTTGTGGCAGCTATAGCATATAGGACCTTTTTTGCACTTACTCCTTAGTTATATGAAAAAGGTACATCTACAATAGCTGCTGTATGTCATATATTACTGGTACTCAATATATAGGGCCTTTTGGGAACACAATCTAACGGCAGCAATTGTAGATAGGGCTTTGTTGCACTAAACTCTTGAAATAACATTTATTGATGACGTCATTAAATGTCTCGGTGTTGCCAGGAAGATAATGTAGGAAAGTTAGGTATAACTATAATATAGAAAACTTGACACTAGAAAGAAACCCTGTTTTCAATCATTCATTTATATAGCAGATTAAGTGATAGGGAAAAGTGAGTGAAAGTGTGCCAATGACATTTACATACCGGTTTGCAGAAATGACATTTTCGATTCAAAGAAAATAAAAATTAAATAAGACAACAACAAATCTCACCCTGTTTTGGGACATTTGGGTGAATTTCCAGCAATTTTTCAAAACATTTCACACAATAAATAAATAAAATAAAACATAAAAAAACCCCACACAAATTGCAAACAAAATAGAATGTTAACAAAATTAGTTGGTCAGGCCCATAGAACAGCGTTTTTTGGCGCCTAAGCTCTCGAAGATTGCATCTCACTTAAGATATACTATACATCTACTGAAAAAAGTTGTCCAAGGCTGCCGGATTCTGAATCTAGACATCCTCATCTATCATTTTCAGCAATAAAATTGCATTAGGACCCTACTTCACAGTCATGTCGAGCTTCCACCTGACTAACAGAAGTGTCTATTCTTCCAGAAAAATCAAACATACAAATGTTAATTAACATTTACCATTCCCGTTACCTTGTACAACCTCCCAGGCTCTCTAACTACATGTGATATGATATTTACATATCACATGCTGTCCTTGATTTTTGATTTTTTTTGTTCCCCTTTTCCTCATTTCCCCCCTCCTTTTTTAATTTTTTTTCTTCTTCACCAAACACAAAATTCGTCCACAAAGAGTTGAAATTATTTCCAGCCTTTGGGGCGAATAACAAAAAGAATCCTGTTTATTTAGAAAGTATACTACTTTCAGAAATATAGCAGAATTTTGTCAACTAATTCGTCGCTGTTCTGACATACTGGCACATCACAACAGAAATAAGTAAAGAGATGTGCCGGTATGTCAGAACAGCGACGAATTGTACCAATCTTTTTGGTGACAATAACCAGACCTATACAAAAAATTGGAATCTTAGAAAATTCTTGGGAAATGTGGGTATTTGGATGTAGGCTTTTCCAATTGAATAGAAAAGTTTGCTTGACCATCACATTTGTGATTATGATTGAAAGAATACAGAGTTCAGTAAACATGGAAATTTTCGCGCTACATTAATTTCCAAGCTTTTCCCGCTCCAAGCAGCTACCATGAAAGTAAAAACACTCGAACATATTTATTTTGTGTATTAGTCTATGTAATGAACTTTCAAATCGTGAATTTCAAAACAAGCGAAATGGCTGAAAGTCAGCAAAGTGCGAAAATGTAATCGTGCAAAAATTACAACTTTTATAGAACACCTTGTTATCCATCATCTTAATCCTTCCTCCCAATTGGGCTAGTAACTAGGTACAAAGGCAACACCCACGAAGCCATATCAACTAAATCTCATCCGATCATAATTGAAAGCTTTCCGCATCATTCGACGCATAGCAACAGTTGCTGCTTCGTATTCCTCTGAGCTTTCCTCAACGCACCTGTTGTTTCAGGGACGTTAACCTACCAAGTTGCATTTATACAAAATATCCTTAGTTTTAATGTCAGTATGTGGGTGTGGGCATATATGATTATACTCTGTTGGCCATCTCGAGACAGTGGCGTAACTTAACAGTCGCAGCTTTTACGCACGCGTGTGTTTCTTCCGCCTTTCAACGCCCGTGTTTGTACGCCAGCGCCGCGAGTAGGCGCACACGTTATGTGCTGCAATAAGTAGAATACGCGGTTACGTCACTGTCTCGAGATGGCCAAACAGAGTATAGATATTTTTGCGTCAATGGATGTAAAAAAAAATTGTTTTTGTAGAATTTCTTAAATATTTTTTTGAACATTTTTTTTATTTTTTAATTGTTCAAAATTGTTTGAACATTTAAAAAAGAAAGAAAAATCACCAACATTTCCAGGTGTTTTTTTTTTGGGGGGGGGGGGGGGGGGCGGGGGGCAAACAAAAACCACCTACCCGACTGACCGACCGACCGAACTCACCTGAGGGGCCCTTGACTGTAGAACAGAGTTGGGTTATTTCATCGCTTTATCAATAACTGGAGAATTTGTCTTAGGTTTCAATAGAGTTCCTAGCTGAAGTTGTCGTAATATGTTTTTCCGATGCCACTTTTTCAAGACACCTCATTTGCTGTTTTTGGTAGATAGCATGTTATTCACATACAAATGAGGTTATTTAATGTCTTAGCCTGTCATTAACAAACAACTGAGTTTATTTGCTGTCTTCGGAAGACAGCATGCTATTTACAAACAAGTGAGTTTATTTGCTGTCTTCAGTAGATAGCATGCCATTGACAAACAAGTGAGTTTATTTGCTGTCTTCAGTATATAGCGTGTCATTAACACAAGTGAGTTTATTTGCTGTCTTTAGTAGATAGCATGTCATTAACAAACAAATGTAGTTATTTGTAGTTATTTGCTATCATCAGTAGAAAACATTATTTTAAATCATGTTAGTGTATTTGCTGGCTTCATTAGATGGTAATCAAGTTTACTACTTGCTGTCTTCAGAAGGTAAAACACATGATTGATAAACAAGTGTGTTTCTTTGCTGTCTTGGGTAAATAATACTACACTCTTAGAAAAAAAGGGTTCTTGGTTGTCATGTATGAAGTACCCTCAGTGATAAACTGTTCTATAAATTTAAAGGTTCTATAAATAACCCAAAAAAGGTTCTTTCTAGAACCAATTGCGGTTCTAACACCAAGAAAGAACATCTTTGGCTAATCCCACATACAAAACAGTTTAAGAATATTGTTAGGTTCTATGTGGAACCATTTTTCCAAGAGTGTATAAACAGAAACAGTATGACTACAATACTATTAAACAAAAAGCTTCTTTAACACTTTCCACGCGGCAGGCGTCTGCAGACGACATTCCAAGTTTTCGCACAATGTTTCACAAATTTCAAAATTATTGAATTTCAATACCATATTGGATTAGTAATCCTTGAGATAGACCTTGAAAGTTTGGAAAGGTTTTGGAAAAATCTGTTTTGTATATTATGATTAAACTATTAGCCGCATGACAAGTGTTAATATGACAAACACTTCAAATCGTACTAAATAAAACATACTATCTTCAGTAGATAGCATGCTGACCTAGAAAACATTGACAATCTGTATATCCGTATATAACATTTGTGGTGGCTTTTCAATGAATAAGAAATTTGTCTGTATCCATGATTTATATGATGATCATATTGAGCACGTTATATGCACAACTTTATGAATAATAATGCGTCAGTGTAACACTTAGTCATAACAGGAAGTAAGTCATTTTCCCCCCTCATTAGTCATGCAACCTCATGATTATGTGCATCATGAAAATATTGATTCATTGCAATTTATTTTTGGAAAATTATCAAAGCAGTCAAAACAAGTTAACATTTGAAGATTTATTTTTAAACTTTCACAAGAGCGGCAATGGCAGTTTGTTTGGGGAAAAATTAACCCAGGAGAATAGAATTTATGAATAATCGTAAAATTATACGTTTAGCAACTTCAAGGGTACAATTTTACTGGGACACCTGGTAGGAAACAATTAATGAAAAGTTGCAAGAAAAATGGTATCGTAATCTATATCCAAGCATAGACCTGAATGTCAAATAATGTAATTGGCACGGCTAATGGTTGCATATGTCAGTCGTATGCAATGAGATAAATATAAGTAGAGCGCCCTGCTTGTCTAGAAAATGAAGTCAACAAAACCCCAAAAATAATTTTATTAAACTTCATCGTTTTGCAAAATCAATCACATAAGTAGGTAGATGCATCTTCCATGCACATATTTTGGCCGAGAATCTCGTATCACGATTGACCGAAAAGGGTTTACTTCCAGTTATATGAGTATTTTGAGTGCCGTCTGCCCGCAAAATTGTATTTAAGTTGCCGTTCTATTTGCAAATCCACTAAATCCCCTAAATTTAGTCGATTCATTCATGAACCGTTGCTGCAATTGGTCGCAAACTGGCTTCACACGACCAATTGCGGCAACGGGCCCTGAAATAATATTACTGATTTCAGAGAATTATATTGCTGTCTTTTGTTTAACACTGATATCTTATGTAGCTTAAACTAAGTAATTAAGATATCCAAACAAAAGCTGATGACTATTTCTACATTTCTAATGTATAACTGATTGAATTCACTTATCATGTTTTGAAAGATTTGGCGTTTCATCTGTAATTTTACACGATTTCGAGCGCGAGATTTAGGATTGCATTGTAAATGGGCTGGCAATGACCCTAGCTACAGTCATCGCTCTACATATATCTATCTCGTTGGTCGTATGTTTAAGGTACTTCATACAGGGTGTCTCAAAAAAAAACGTGCACGTGTTTACCCAACTTATTGACCATGAACTTCTAGAATGTGGTGTAACAAGTGTATACATCTTGATAGCCCAAACACTTAGCTTTCCTATGCCGTTTATTTCATCTAATTTGGTTTTGTCAATCCTGAGATATGATCAATTAACTAAAGCTACCTAAAATCGAAGTTGTGCCACTTTTAGGGAAAGAATGCTTAATATAAGCATTAAAACCCTCGTCCTCTTAAGGGAGGGTGATCGCCGATTGCACTAGAACGCAAAAAACAGTGACCTAGGGCGTCTAGGTGATCGCTTTTACATTCCCTGCGCTCATTTTGACGAAAACAAATTGAGGCTGCCACCTTACCCGGGGGTAGGGTAGGTCGTCAAAGTCCGATAGTAGAGGGGTGGTTGCCACCTTACAATTTTTTTTTAAATCGCCATTTTGAAAAATATTTTTATTGAATGTTCCTGAAATATTTGAGCATGTGCCTATGTTAGAAACACCATTTCCATCACTTAAATAAGTAAAAAACCGGGTGAAATTCCGATATTTAGAACTTTTTTGGTGAAGATTTCTATGATATTTCACTGTCCAGCGAATACGGCGGGATTTTGAGGTCGGCCATGTTTGGTGACGTCGTTGTGACGTCATGCGTGGGATGTTTGTACTTGTTTTAGCATATATGGATGGAGGGATCCTCTAGCTATAACATGGTACCCAAATAAGCATGCTCTGCATTTCGGATTGGATTTTTTAGAGGGTGGTAACACCGGTGGTAACAAACCCCTCTCCGGAGTAAACCCTTTCTATTCATTGCAAACTGTAAAGTGGCACAACGTCGACTTCAGGTAGCTTTAGTTTATTGGTCATATCTCAAGGTCGACAAAACCAAATCAGATGAAATAAACGGAATATGAAAGCTAACCGTTATGGCTATCGATATGTATACAATTGTTACACCAAATTATATAAGTTCACGGTCAATAAGCTGGGTAAACACGTGCACGGTTTTTTTTGAGACACCCTGTATATTATTTGTGGGACACCTTGTAAGAATCAATGAAAGTTCAAGAAAAATGGTATCGTAATTTGTATCAAGCATAGGGACCTGAATGTCAATTAGTGTAACTTGGCACAGCTAATGGGTGCTTACGTGGCCACAAGTGTGAGTGATATGCTAATTATGGCAGTGTGAGTGCACCGTGTTCTTTGACCTAATTCGTCGATTGCGAGACAACAAAAATCATTAATTGGTTTCTGTTTATAGCCATACAAAGTATTCTGTTTTGTTTGCTGAATCTAATGATGACTAAACCATATTTAGGGTAGATAAACTAAGATTTGTCCTTCATTTTATAAATTCATGCAGCAACAGATGACAGTTTACAAAACCTGCTTTGATTGGTTATAAAAGTGCTTCACTATTCTATTGAACCAATCAGGGACATTGTAAGAATTTGCTGTGGATTAAAGGGATTTGTGTGAATATTTATGGTAGATTGACTAGAATTTCTGCTTCCATTTGGTAATTTTATACAGCAACAGATGACGGTTTACAAAACCTGCTTTGATTGGTTATAAAAGTGCTACACTATGTTATTGAACCAATCAGGGACATTGTAAGAATTGGCTGTGGGTTGAAGGGAACTTCGAATATTTAGGGTAGATACAGATAACAGTTTTCAAAACCTACAATATGATTGGTTATAAAAATTGGGGACAATAAGAATGGTGGTAGTTTTATGGGGATTCTGGTTGGCATTTTTGAATGTAACTTCAGTTTTGATTTCTTACAAAAAAAGCCTATTTCATTAATTGAGCCAATCAGAACAATTTAAGGTTTGGTAAAACATACATGTAGGTAAGCTGGAAGTTACCCCCCCCCCCCCCCCCCCCCCCCCCGCCCATTTTGTTTGTTTTTGATGTATTGGCATGCCATTAAAAATTAGGGTTAAGTGGGGTGAGGGGCGGGGTAAAAATTAAAAAGAATATATATTGAAGAAACAAAATAGGGTCGGGTTGGTTATGCCAATACACCCCTTTTTTTGTTGCCTTATATTAAAACTCCTCATATGTTTTGACCTTAGACCTCTGAAGCTAACAGCTAAAAATATGCCAACATAAGATTGATTTGACATACTTATTGCATCAAACCCAGGCAAGCAAGGCTTCAGGCTAAAATCACTTCATGTCACTCATCTATGTCATGCTAATGCCTTTCATACAATTCTCTTTCGTATAAAATCAGTTGCCATTATTACTGATTTTTCAGAAACCTTTCCCAACTTTTAAAGTCTTATCTTACGGGCCTGACCGACCCACTTTTTGCGTTTTTCAAGATTAAAAAAAAAAATTATAGAATTTTCTTTCTCAAATCAAGTAAAATTAGCCTTTTTGTTGGCCTAAAATCTGTTAGAAAATATTTTTAAACAAAATTCCTGATTTGTGCAGAATTTGGTGACATTTTAGATTAAAAAATAAATAATAATAATACTAATTTAAAAAAAACCTGACCGACCGACCCTACTTGACAGGTCCATCCACCTGTAAAACAGGGTGGTTTTTTTGTTGCCTTAAGGGTAGAATTTTCTTTTTCAGATCAGTTCAGTTCAGTTTGATTTGTTTCCATCTCCATATACAACTCAATCACAATAGTATAAATTACATGCGAGTATTACAAGAGATGTGGATGCCATCTAAAACACGTGAGGAAGAAGGAACCCATAAGTGAGTTTACACACATAGAGTATAACATGATATCAATACATAGCAGTAATATATTAAATATAAATAACATTTAAAATTATTTTACAAGTATAGCTGTTAACAGTGTATGATGAATTCTAATCGATAACAATTGCATATAGAAGGGTAAGAATGGTATATTTTCAGGTTTGACGTTTAGGGGAATCAATTTAAACAGTCTTCAATGTTTAAAGTCACTTTTTCACCCTTCAATTTGTCCATTAATTTCCATGCGTGGATCTCCCTGAGATTTTCTCGTGAGTGTCTTGCACTAAGGGGTAAAATTTGCTACCATTGAATATGCCATTTTGGGGCCCAATTCTGAGATGTTATAACAAGCATGATACAAGACTAGTATGTAAGTGGTCCCCCTGGGAGCAATTTGCTTTTGAACATGAGTATGAGTGAAATCATTTTATTCAGTAAATTTTGCTTTATTCCGTATTAAACGGAATAAGGTGAATTCACTCAAATCATGTACGAAAAAATAAATTGCCCCCTGGGAGCATATTCTTGTGATGAAATGTCAAAGGTATTTATGTGTGAGTGCTCAGCCCTTTTATGGCAAAAGAATGTATCTTAAACATAGTTTTCTAACAGTGTACTTCCTTTTAACATGATCAAAGTTAGTTTTTTTCTTCATAAATCATGTAGTGGTAAAAGGCAGTATATTACTTTTATTGTCTTTACAAGTTGCAACCTTTTCCTAAGTGAGGATTATTGAACCAAGTTAACACAATCCATGTTAAAAGGAAGTATATTATTAGGAAAGTACATATAAGATACATCCTTTTGCCATAAAAGGGATGGGCTGAGGTTTGTCTTTGATCGGGTATGTACAGAGATACCTACGTCAAAGTTTTGGAGAAAAATATCACATCATGAGATAATAATATTAACAGCCGAGATATCTGGAATATGATCTGACATCACTGCGTAGAGGTCGATCAGCTGAAAATAGACAGCAAATTTGGTTTTATTAATATTACATCTCTGAATTTTCACATGAGTTAATAACTTTAAAGTCTTGGATTTTTTTGTCACACATGATTATGCTAAACAAATGAAAAAACTGGTATGCCTCCGAGACTGATTGTAATTCTACTCGACTTCTACTTGAGAATGACTGTCATTTCTAGGCCAGTTACAGCCATCAGTCATTGGCCGCAATCATTTCATCCTCTCAATTTAGCAGCGCTTTACAAATAGTTGTCCTGACGTTATAACGTTTTTAATATTCATTCCCGAACCTGTCACTTTCAAAAACGTCAGCTTGTCTTTTCATCGCCTGTCGTTTTTTTGTCGTGCCGGGGAATTTCATATTCGCGAGATATCCCCCGCTGCTTCCGTCAATTTAGTTTTTAATATTTATTCCGGAATTGGTTCTTCGTCATCTTCTTTTACCAATCACCATCCTCGCCAGTGTTTTTGTTTTCGCCGGTAATATTCACGAGATATCCCACGGCTGCCACCAACTGTGCGGTTCGTATTGCCTTGATATGCAAATGTTTGATATTTTTGTTGCCCCCTCGCCGATATTGCTGTGGATGGAATATATGTTTTTTTCTGAGAGGTGAGACATTAGCTTGCTTGACACAGGTGTTGGAACTATCACCCAGCAAGCATCTCATCCAAATAGGAACCAGACTGGCATCAAATACGATATATAAGACTCCGGCCAGGCTTGGATGACGATAATCGTTGGTTGAACAAGTTAAGACAGCGCATGCATTAGGAGGAGTAGTGTAATGAGCTATTGATTTGCCCTTTTCTGTCTGAACATATATACGAGTATGGATTATGTTGGAATGTATACTTAATTAAATATCCTGCTGACCAACTTGTGAAGAAACTGTATTACATATCGGGACAGCGTTTACATTGGAGGGAACTGTGTAAGGCTTTGTCCTTCACCATCTGAGCATACATACAATTGGGAATTTAATATACTGCTGATCAACTGAAGAAGATAATTCACAACATATTGGGACAGCATTTACATTGGAGGAAAGAATGTGGTAGGGCTGGCTATTGATTGGCCCTTTATCATCTCTCCGCACATTGTTTATGGATTATGTAAGAATGTATACATAATAATACACTGCTGCACAACTTTTGAAGAAGATACTTTGTAACAAATTTAATTGGGACAGCGTTCATATTGGAGGGAAGAGTGTAGTCGGTTGTTGATTTGCCCTTTTCTGTCTGAATGTATATGCAAGTATGGATTAATACTGTGACAAATTGGGACAGCGTTTACAGCAGAGGGAAGAGTGTAGTAGGGCTATTTAAACTAATGGATTATATTGGAAGGTTATATGGATATAAATAGTTTTCAAACAAGACATCGAAAGAAGCGCTATAGACCTGCGAATTGAACAGAGGTAAGTAATATATGGTAAAATGGTAAACACAACTTTAATACACTTCTTATACTTCCATGTTCTGATTGATAAATTGGTCAGAGAAATCAGCAGCTTTACATCAAATAAATGTGACCTGGCAGACAAAATGAGCGTAAAGTCCTGGGGCTGATTTTGAGTTATGGCCTGAAATAGTCGATTTGACAAGTGAGGTTCAAAATGAGATATTTTCATTTTCGTAAAGATAAACTATTTAAGTTTCACATTCCGAAGTGTTAAGAAAATATTTTGGGTCTAAATATTTTTTTAAAGTAATTTTAGAGAGGGCATTTTATTCTTACATCTCAAGAAATGAACGCAAAGAGAGGAAAAATGTAAACAATCGAAGTTCTGACAGAATATTTTGGAGAGCAAAGTGCTGATAAACTTTGAAGGCCTTTTTCTCCAATTCAATAATTCAGCGGTGATTAACTTCAATTTATCATAATTTCACTTTGGAATGGCCTATTATAACAACTTTGGTGTCATTTTAAACCTGAGGACATTTAGTTTCTGAAAATGTGAAGGAAAAAAAAAATCATTTTTGATTTTTTGCTACTTACTCTCAACTCTCATTTTGTGGTGCCAGGTCACATATGTGACATGATCAAGCGAAATGAGTTACATGTTGACAGTTTTCAATTTTGATATTTGTCCATCACTTTAAAGCAGGTGGAAAATGCTACAGTATGGTCCAAACCTCACTAAAATTGAACTTCTAGTTTTTAAGTTAAAAATAATGTACCAACTGAGAATACAAAGTAAAACATAAGAATTTGTCACTTCTTTTTACCTATAACTTGAAAATATTATTCTTAACTTTCGCCTCATTCCGCTAAATCGTGTCACATATTTTGATATGTGATGTTTTATGGGAAGAGAGAGACACATCAATTGGTTAATTATAATCAACCAAGAAGGATCACATTGAACCATGGTTTCTCTTTAAATATTTCTGTGTAAGCTCCCAGGGTTTAACCCCTAACATTATATGTTTACTTATTCTGAGCGGATAACATTGGCTTATATTAGCCTCACGTTCTAATAACACCTGAGGTGTGTAATATTGTAGCCATACAGTAGCGCCAAGTTGTTTTGTTATTGTGTTGATCCATCTTATAAGTGTCAATGTATGCGGTGTTTGTAGGTTATTTATCCTGAACATTTTCCATTCGGCTATTGGTTTTACCAATTACAAAACTTTTTTCTCTCTTTCAAAAACCTTTCCCAACTTTCAAATTCAACTTCAAGGATTACTGAACTAATACTAGACATGTTTCTACGTATTTTAATGCATTTCTCATTGTGATTCCTAATATGGTAGCTCAATTTAATATTTTTGACATTTGAAAAATTTTGTGAAATTATTGACATTTTGGAATGTTGTCTGCAGACGCCAGCCGCATGGAAAGTGTTAAAGGGGCATTGAGAGATGAAAATTGAGAAAAATGAAATTTGGAAAAACAGAATTGTTTCGATACATAAGGTACGTAGGAACCTTAAAGTGTGATGATTTAGGGGAAAACAGTTTAATAATGGCGCTATATTGACATTCGGTTGAAGCAAGTCATTTGGTGAGTGATGCTGATAATTTCGATGTGACCTACATCAAAATTAACAAATCATGAAATTTTACATGATAGACGGTGAATTAAGGTAAACGGTTTCAGATAGTTTTTGAGAGTGGAATTACACGGATGATTTTAACTTTTATACATGAGTGACTTGCCTGGGGGGGGGGGGGGGGGGGGGGGTAGGGTTTATCAGGACACATGAACAGTAGAGTGAAGTGTTTTCACAAGACAGAATCAAGTGCCACTCAAAATTTGAAGAACGGTAAAAGGAAATAATATTTGGTTGGTCAGCGCTCCATTGGGTCTTTATCTTTACACCACAAGTTACTGGATAAGGACCAGTGGGATGGCAGGAAGTAGATCAATTGAATATAATGAGGACCAATGGGACATCAATAACTAGATCAGGTGACTGGATAAGGACCAATGGGATTGCAGGTAGATAGAGGTAACGAACTTTGGGCCAAATCTCTCATCATAGGCTTAATTGTTAAAGAATCCATAACACTTTCAAAAGCGGCAGTCATCTGCAGATAACAGTTCCAAAATTTCACATAATGTTTCAAAAATGTCAACATCATTGAATTTCATCACCATATTTAGACTCACCACAAGAAATGTCTTAAAATAAGTACAATCATGCCTAGTATTGTTTCAGTAATTCTTGAGATAAGAGTTTCAAAGTTGGGAAAGATTTCTGAAAGATCTGTTTTGTATGGTAAAACTAATAGCCGCGTGGAACGTGTTAACATGGGTCCAAAGAAGTGAAAATTAGAAACAAAATAAAAATATCCAAGTGTGTGCTATAGTAACTTCTGGAAAACTATAATCTTTCAATATTTTACATCACTTTTTTAAAAGTAGACAGAATTGTTAAATAGAAATAATAGGCATATACGACGGGTATTAAACAAATTATAAATATTTTATAAATTATAAAGAATTGTTAAAGTTGATTTTTGACTCTTGTTAAAATTTCTTGATTTTGTACCATTACAGTGTTTGCCATTTTTGCAAATTTAATTTCTTTTTACTACACTATCCCTGAAAATCAAACGGTCTGTCCCTTAGATAAGTCCAATATCTGACAGATATGATCAATTCGGCTCATCTTTGCGAGATAGATATTTGATGAGACAAATCACCCGACCTAATTTTGTAGACAGACAGTTTTGGGCTATCATTAGTGGTTTTGACAAAGGATTGAACTAGGTTGAACTTGATGCTTACTGTGAATTTATAAGTAAAAAACTAGACAATCCCAAATTCCTACCACCACCACCCCTGAATATCAAATGGTACGTCCCTTAAACCCCTGAATATCAAATGGTATGTCCCTTAAATAAGTCCAATATCAGAGCGATTTGGATCAGTTGTCTCGTCAGTACAAGATAGATATTTGTGAAGTCAGACCAATCATTTATAGTGCTTGTTTACTCCCTGCAGCAGCTCTCATTTCGAGCTATACTGGAAGCCCTCTAAAATCTAGGGTTTTTGTACAGGTAACAGACCCAGGATGATCCCCTACTCTTAACGATAAGGTCTGCAACTTTTAACATGTTCAGGGTGTAGCATCTGAATACACTGGGCCAACAGCTTTAAGGTGGCTAACTCGGCTAAGGTGACCAGCAATGATTTGCTTCAAAATATCAGAGGATGTGTATATTGATAAGAAAAGATGATATGCCAAGTTTGAATTTTTTCCAAAAAGCCGTTTTTGATTTACAGAATTTTTCTTTATTTGAAAACCCATTGACTTAACACAGGAGGCGTAGCCGGATTCCCAAATACTGCCAAATTTTAGAAAACACATAGTTTTGTAAATATTTTTTTCTCTTCTTTAAAATCGATGTATGCTAAAGACTTTTATTTTATCTTGATGCCAAAACATCAAGGAATAACACAATTTTTTTCCACCACAACTGAGTGGTGATGGATGGTTTATTCACTGGGAATGTTAGTACTTTTTCACTATTTTCTAGAAACACTATATTGCCAAATTTTGTGAATTTCTACAGAAAAAACTACATGTTAAATTTGCACAAACAAGGTGTCAAATTAAAGGTAATTAAGTTTAGAAAGTTATCTCGTGAGTTTTTACTAATTAAGTGTTTCTAGACCTTTTTACAGCCTTTTGAAAATTTCCCTAATATCAAAATTGAAAAAAGTATTTTTTTCAAAAAGTAAACACTGTATTTGCAAAAACTCACGAGAGAATTTAGGTAATATGCTTATAAATTTATTCCCAAAGTTTCATGGCCATAGCACTTTCCGTTTAGTCTACAGAAATTCCAGAAGGTGAAAATTTAGGGAATTTTCAAAAAATAAAGAAAAACATAAGAAATTTCAAAAAAATGATCCGAAAGTCCTGAAATAGGTAGAGGAAAGACTATCTTTACTGTGGTCTCAGTATAAAGAGTATAGATATAATTGATTTGGTATTATATCAGTTTTTCTGTAGTGGTGCAGGAGCCGAGTTAGCTACCTTAAGTGACTTTTCTAACCATGGCGCACTGGCATTAACTGTATAGACCTGCACGTTGTTCACAGTGAATAGAGTTGAGGAGAAATTTCTTAAATTACATCTGATTATCAGCTTAAACCACGGAAAGAGAATCAGATAACTAACCTTACTGAATTAAGATATGATTGCAGGATTTCCGACCTAGATAGGATTTTTTTTGGATAAGCAATAAATCCTGGTTAACAATTCTGTACTCCAGACCGACGGTACAGCGCGCCTAACCACTCGGCCACCTCATCCAGTCTAATTCTGTAGCTAGCCGTATGTCTAGGTTTATAAGCAGATACTCCCTAGATGTGGGGATGACAGAAAAGAAGAAAAAAAACACTTTCCATATCCTCACCCCCCCCCCCCCCCCCCACACACCGATATAAAATGGTCTGTCCCTTAGATATAAGTCCATATCTGACAGATTTGATCAATGCGACTCGTCTTTGCGAAATAGATATTTGATGAGTCAGACAAATCACCCGACCTAATTCTCTTGTCGATCTTGGGTTAGACATTGACAAAATATACAGGAAGACAGACCCTGTCGGTCCTGCAGAGTTTTGTTTGTGTTGTGTATGTTTTGTGTTTTCCTTAAAAGTGAGATGTTCTGTTCATTTTTTGGGGGCTATGATTTTTTTCCCTTCACATTAAGATATTTTGATATCAGAAGAATAACCATATTTTTCTCATTATGTCTGTAAAATCTTAGGGGCAGAAATGGTCCATTAAGAAATTATAGGCTAAAATGTGGTGAATTACTGCCAAAGGTGATTAACCATCAGCCAGTGTGTGTACTACTCAATGGGCAAATTTCTTGTGACCCTTTGCTTCTAAAATAAGAACCATTGGAGTTATGCAACTCAAACTTTGGAACGCTACAATTTTATGGATGACCTTTCATGTAAAATAGAAAACATTAAGTTGAAAATCGGGCTAACAATCAGAACATCTACTTTTAAATTCAGTAAAAATTGGAACATTTTAAGGACAAAAAAATGTAATGATGTTTTCCAAAAGAGTCCTACAGTTTCAAAAGAATGCAAATTTCGGGATATTTTTGAGAGATGGCAAAAAGATTTAATACTTTTGGGAAAAATATCAACATTTGCTTATACAGATCATCGGTTGGGCTCCCATGGGACATTTTAACACCTTCCACGTGGCAGGCGTCTGCAGACGACATTCCAAAATTTCACAAAATGTTTCAAAAATGTCAAAATCATTGAATTTCATTAAGATATTTTGAATCACTATGAGAATTGAGAAATGCATTGAAATAAGTGCAAACATACCTAGTATTGGTTCAGTAATCCTTGAGATAGATGTTTAAAATTGGGAATGGTTTTTGAAAAATCTGTTTTGTATTGTGGTAAAACTAATACCCGTGTGGAAAGTGTACTGTTAACGTCCTTATGAGTTGGTAAACAAAGGGATATAACGGTTAACCTCACTCACTAGAGTAAATCTTTGTGGTTTTTTTAAGCCAAGAATTTAATTCCATCGAAAGCCTCTGTTCTTTAGAAAATGTTCTTATACTTAATGAAAAAGTATAGTCTGATTGACAAGTCTAGCATCACAAGTCTGGTTTAGACTTAGACAATAAAGTAAGTTGAGCTATAAAGAAGACCTGGATGTCTGTCTGTTAACCCTAACCCCCCTGAGTGCTAAAAAAAGTCCTTCTCCAAACGCATGCGCCGTCGGTTTTCGATGACGTAGTCAACCGAGCCTATTATAGTGAGCGCAGTATACTGCGCGAATATGTAGCTGAGGGCCGTGGCTTAGTGGTTGGGACGTGGGGCTTGAGAACAGAGGGTCCCCGGATCCCGGCAGGTTCCCGGAGATTTAGTTGGTGTTTTTTCGCTGTTCTGACATACCGGCACATCACGAAAAACAGCGTTTGGAGAAAATCGTGTTTGAACATTTTCCCATTTTTAAAGACTTGTTAGAGAGCATTTACATCAAATGTCACTATCATTGTCAAAGGACACTAATAGATATTTACTTATGTTTGTTATGAGCATGTTACAACAACAAATTGCAATTATTAATTAGGAGTAATTATGTCATAAAGTCATGTGCCGGTATGTCAGAAAGAAGAAAAAAAACCTTCATATTCACTCCCGCGGCTATGTTTTGAGTGGATCGTGTGGTGTGGGGGGGGGGGGGGGGGAACATAAGTCGATGAGGGTCGAGGGTATTTATTCTCTAAATCATGTCTACGATCCACTGTTAACACCTGAGCTTCCTGGGATCGAGAATGTAAACAAATCTCTTGGGGAAAAACAAGTGGATCAAGTCATTACCGAAGAAGTTTTCTGAAAGGGAAGACGAAACTGTCTAACATGTGAGATAAAATTGGATTTGTCAGCTGTAATGTGTTTGCAAAATATGAACTGTAAAATATGTGATGCAGCACATCAAAAGGGGAGACTTTGCAGGTGAAGTCAATCTTGAGATGTGTGCTCTCTGAGCATTTTCTAAGCTTTAAATTGACACCAAATGTATCAAAATTGATCAAGGCATTCAGATTTTAAGAGTGAAAATGACACATAAAATTCTTTTTATTGTCTTTATTTTTACTGTCTGTTTAATCTATTTCTTAAAATACATACAGCCCCAAAGCCCCACCCCCTCTTTTGATGTGCTGCATCACAAATCAAAGAAGAAATAAATTGTATTAAAAAAGGAAAAAAGGTGATCTTTTACTTCAGGAAAGGTGATCTTTTACTTCAGAAATAAGAATTGCTTGATTAAAAATAAATAATTTTATTAGGGGCAATTTATGGAGTCGCAATGATGCCTTGTAATTGCCATGACTGCCCGGTATAAGAAAGCACGCAACAATTTAATCGATGACAGGGTTGCCTGAAAAAATGTGGAATCTGAGAATCTCAATCTTTAGCAAATTTGGTATTTGGAGCAGGGATAGCACTGGATCCAAAATGTGAGAGGTCCCATGTAATTTTTCAGGACCCCGTAGAACTTCAAAAAACAAATTTAAGGGTCCCCCAAGAAAATGAGGGGTCCTGAAGTTTGGGTATTTAAAAAAATTACTTTTTTACGGGCAGTTTTAATGGATTTATATTGTGAGCAAAGGATGGATATGTAATTTACAGAATTTCTTAAGGTTTCCATTTCCACACATCGTCAAATTTAAGGGGTCCCTTCAATTTTGATCTGGACCCACAAGTCTTTCCAATTTGAAACCTGACGCGTCACTATTAGAAAGTGAGAGGTCTAGGACGCGCAGACGCGTCAGAATGCGACCCCTGATTTGGAGGGAAATTTTGCTTTTCCAATAAAGAAATGGAGGGCAATCTAGCTTTCTTTTTGGAATTTCTGGGAAACAAACATGTTTCCAGCCCTTCTTTATAACCCTATAGTCGAGATAAAAACTTATATTTTAAATTAAAGCTTATAAGTGATGGAATTTTCTAGCACTATTAGCAACTTTCAAATGTTCAATATGCGGTAAGCATGTGTCATTTTTGTTATGTCTTTGCAAAAAAAGTGCCCGTTCTTTGTGATTCATTCTGTAGCATTGCCCCTTGACTTTGCTGTGAACCTGCCTGCCCACATAGATGATAAAAAGGTACCATCTTTACTGCACATCATTTTGTATTGACCATATGTCTGGTACACTCTGCAATGGGCCTAAGGATATGTTGAGTCTGTCATCAACTCAGGACGGATAGCATCTCTAGTGTCATATTGACCTTTTGCAGGACATAAGTTATTCATCAAAGGTCTTATGGATGGACATGTTTTGTCAGAGCAAAGACGTTTGGTCAGAGTGAGTGATATTGCTAAAATTGGTGAGATGACTTAACACATTCCAAGTGGCTATTAATTTGACCATACAAAACAGATTTTTCATGGACCTTTCCCAACTTGCAAAGTCTTATCTCAAGAATTACTGGACCAATATTAGGCAAGTTTGTACCTATTATAATGCATTTTTCATGATGATTCCAAATATGGTAAATTCAATAATTTTGACTTTTTTGAAAAATATTGTGAAATTTTGGAATGTCGTCTGCAGACGCCTACCGCGTGGAACGCATTACAAAAAATTGGGTTGTGTCCCCATTTGAGGCATCTGCAGACGACATTCCAAAATTTTACCTTATTGATTCACCTGTGTGTACATGTAGGGACATCAATGTCAGATCTTTTAGTCAGAGTTTAACAACTGTTATACATGTAGGGATAAATGATAAATTACATAAAGTGTTATACAACCTCAAAATGCCATAAACTAAACGAGTCCTCTGAGAATATTGCTTTTATTATCATATAGTCTTTAACATTATCGCAATAACCGATCTCTCAAACAATACGAGAAAGAGAAAGTGAGTTCAGAGTACTGTTGTGACATTGTAGAGTACAGACTGGTTAACACTTTCCAGTCGGTCGGGCGTTTTTGTTGTGTTTTTTACCAACATTTCAGGAATTTTGGATGAATTTTCAAAAAAGAAGAAGAAAATGTAAATTGTTTTCAAAACAAAATGTTCTTGTTGTCGTTTTTGTTGTTGATAATTTGTTGTTGTTGTTTTTGTTGTTGATAATTTTGTCTTCAAATGGGTTGGTCGGGCCCATAGAACAGGTTTTCTAGTTAAATAGTTAAAAAGAAGAAAAAAATCAAATCTTGTTAATGATGTTCAAGTATAAGCTTAATCAAGTTTACACTTTCAAAATTAGTTCAAAATTTAGAGGGAGGGTCCGTTAAGGAATTATTAAGTAATTTAAAACCTTGAGATTGACTCTGTGTTTTGGTCGTGCATGATTCTATTGCATAAGCTACTGAATGCCAACTGAGTAAAATACAATCCTTTCACTCAGGATATATTAGTATGCACTTTAGAGTGCATCAGAATTAAAAGAATTGAAATAAAACCAATTTTGTGAATCTCCAATATAGTATGAGAAATATTAATTGTAATTAATCTTTTTTCAGATCATAAGTGGTCCATGAGGATTCATCGATGATTGTAACAATTCCCACAGTGCATTGGGCTTGCACTATTTTTTGTAAAAGTATTTCATTTAAAATGACTTAATCAATTGTTACACTTCTTACGCAAGGGTAGAGTTTTGTCACGAGCGAGGGAACTTGGAAGGAAAAAATCGTTTTCTTTTTGATTTGAATTTTATTACTAATGAATCTTTTCTTTCTTTTTTCTTTGCATGCTGTTTATCCATGACTCTGCTACATTGCACGTCTCAGGTAAGTGTAATTTTCATTTTGATCCCAAAATATAAAATGTATCCAATTCAATGTTTAGACGATTCAAGTCATTGACTTGTCTTGGACTTTTGATGACTTTGAAGAGAAAAATTGAGCTGATTGAGAAAATTGAGCTGATTTGATTTCACTTCCAAAAGACTACGCTATTTTAATAATAGTCTTTGAGATGAATGAATGATAGAGCAGTGTGGAAGGCCACCACAAAAGTCAGACCGTTTGTGTCGCCATAAGCAAGCTTTGAGATGATTTGATTTCACTTCCAAGAAAAGACTGTACACTATAATAATAATAGTCTATTTGTGTATCACCAGGCTGATGTAACTGCATCATTTACTTAAAATTGCAGTGTATATACATGGGTGCCTACTGGAGACCAGACTTGTAATCAAGATTTATTAGTTTTATTTTTGAGAGGGGGTCAGATTTGGTCAAACGTAGACCTTTTCCCAAAAAAATGTGGACCTTTTTACGGAGGGGGGATTGGCAATTTGCCAAAATGGCAACCTTTTTTCAACAACAAAAAAGATTAAAAAACAATTTTTCCACTAGCTACGCTCACATACAGAGTGTATCAGAAAGAACTGTACCGTGTTTCTAAAATACATAACAAATACAAAATGATTATGTTTTTAAATTTAAACACCTGCAATATACAATATAAAGGTGAACATGTTTCCTATATTATATGTTAATTTCATTGAGATATCTCTTTTTGTTCTCGTGTGGCAAGACATAATCGAAAAAAAAACTACCCCCAACATTTCAAACAATGTAGCCCACACCACATAAGTAATATTCAAAACTCCCGCCAAAGAAAGGAAAGTTAAAACCACTCAAGCAGAACAAATCCCGGTTTATTTGCGGATTAAAAATCAAGATTTATCTCCAAATTTTACCCACAAAAGTATGCAAATAATAAATAGTTATACAAGTTATGTGAAAAGTTGAGATATGGCGACCAAAAATAAACCCTGTCCTATGGACAGATGGATATCTCAGGTAGGGTTTGTAATTTCACAGATTTTATAAATTGATCATTTCGACCAAAATTGAAATCTACCATCTTTACCAGAAAGTCTGTATTTTCCATCAGAAATATCCGATTTTTGAAAAATAAAATTCTTATGAAAGCTGGGCGTTTGCGCAGGATATATGTGAAAACGGTTTGAACAATATCAATCGAATTCATACCGTAATAAATCATATTGCCTCGGTACAGTTCATTCTGATACACCCTGTACAGCTTTTAAAAAAACCTTTTTGTAGACTTGTAGATATATAGACCCATATGCAACCAAACTAAACCTGGCAATTCTTTCGCATTATGCGATGGGGTACATATAAATAGCCTCTAAGGTGTTGAACACTGTATCAATTGCCATTACCTTGTTTACCAGCCAAGTATCGTACCAGCTGAAAACGTGGCTATAAACACAGCATTATAGTTGGCCTGATGGCTTGCTGGACACTTGTCGAATATGAATTAGGAACAAGAAATGGAAATAATTATGTTGACCATTTGTGAACTTGTAGATCAAAAAAGGTCATATTACATGTAGTCAGTTTGGATAATGATTTAAAAATAAATTTCATATATTTTAGGTAATCTGGTTTTTATAAGACATCAACATATTTGATGGGTGATCGAGCGGTACCATATTGTAGCAGCAGAGGGTTTTATATCGTGGAGCAGCGTAGGGTTTTGTAGTTTGTAGGTGGGGTTATGTATTTGACCTGTTACGCTAGTCACACTTGGGCATTGTGCCACTCAAAAACTCAAATACATTCCGTCAATAAGGCCACGCAAAAAAACTCTGTTCTACAGGCGAACACCTTACCTCTTAGGTAGGGTCGGTTGGTTGAGTGTTTTATTGTTTTGTTTTGAAATTTGTTGAAAATAAATCATAAATCATAAAACATTTTCAACAACAAAAATCAAAAATGCAAAAAAATGGGTCAGTCAGGCCCGTAGAACAGGGTTTTATTTTTCCTGGCCTAACCGTTCACTTGCTCAGATGAAAGGCAAGATTGGGTGTCTGATCGCATGGCAAATGAAACAGCATCATGAAATGAAAAGAAAACATTGATTTGACATCTTATCTGCTAGAATTTGCTAACCAAACTACGTAACATCTTGTGACATAGTCTCACAATGTGCTCGTTCACGAATATTCAAGGTTAAATTATGCATACAAGGTTATGTTATCAACAGAATGCTCGAATTGTTAATGATGGATAATCGGTCCACTTCTGTCATGTAATGGAATGATGGATTAGATGGTCTATATTTGCAAGTTGTTCATTGAATTTTATCATATAATATATCTGTCCTGTTACAATTTATACCGGGTGGTTTAAAAAAAGTTAACCCAAGTTCAAAGTAATTTTTCAACCACATTCATAGTTTCAGAGAATTTATGTTTTCTCAGTCTTGATCAGCAGCAAGTTTTGAAATTATCCCGAAAAAATGGTACATTTATCTTGGTTGGTTCTTCAGATATGGTTCATTACAGAAAGCATGTACCAAACTGCCTTGTCCACGGGAGCGTCCTTTAGTAGAGAAAGGATGCACAAAGTGGACTTACACACGATCGGTCACAAATTGTGAGAAAAGAAAAAAAGGGAGACATTTGAAACATCTGTCTGGTGCTTGACTTTACCTACCTACTTTACCTACGTTTCTTTGTTGAATGTGAATGGCACATAAGCATAGAGATTGGGATACTTTGTCAGGGCTGGCTTTTCAATTCTGAATCTAGAGCATGCTGTTTTGTTGAAGACAAAAACTAAATGATGCCCGTGGACAAGTCAGTTTTGTACATGCTTTCTGTAATGAACCATATCTGAAGAACCAAACAAGCTTAACGTGCCATTTTTTCAGGATAATTTCAAAACTTACTGCTGATCAAGACTGAGAAAACACAAATTCTCTGAAACTATAAATGTGGTTGAAATATTACTTTGAACTTGGGTTAACTTTTTTTTGAACCACCCGGTATAGCACTCAATGTTGGATCAAGCAGTTGGGATGATGGATGACTGGAATGGGTGATTATGAGACAAGAAAGATATCAAGTGATAACCTGTGATTTGGAATACTGTCAGATAGATAGCAATCATAACGTTGTTAGACAGAGGTACCCAGGCCTGGAAATAGCACCCGCCCACCTGCCCATAGCGGGTAACTTTTGCGTCAAGATGCAAAAGTTACCCGACCTACTGACGGGTAAACATTTTTTAACTCACAGTGTAAGTGAGTTACACTGGCTGGTGGCATTACATGTATACTAATACATATTTTAATGCATTTCTCATGATGATTCGAAATATGGAGACAACATTATTTTGACATTTTTGAAACATTTTGTGAAATTTTGAAATGTATATGTCTGCAGATGCCTGCCGTGTTAAGTGACAACCTGTGATTTGTGAACTGCTCTAAAGTAGAAGTACTCTTATTAGAAATCAGTATAAAGTGTGTTAGAGTTCAGTCGGTTTACCGTTCAGTCAGTTCTCTGAACCTGCTTACAACAGTGAATTAATTCAGACGAGGGTGGGCATGCAAGACATATGCATGGCGCATTCTGAATTGTGTGTGTGACACCCGTGTGTGCCAAAATGCTTGCATTACATATTTATTGCCAATTATAAACTGATTTAACAAAAAGACAGGTATAGCTTGTTTATTGTCAGGAGAGGCTGAATAAGGTGTAAAAGCGTTTACAATCAGGACTAGACAAGCATTGAAAGAGATGTTTATCATTATGTTGTGAGTGTAATTGACTTTTATATACACTCGTCAAAAGAAGTTCCTGGACACTCATTGAAGTTCAAATATTTCACATAAATATTTAATATAAATTAAACAATTGCATGTCAAAATAAGCAGACAATAATTCTCTATCATGTCGGTATGAAATTAAGATGTACGCATTCATGCATGGCTGAGCACATTCATTAAGCAATGGTAAGGTGCGTAAAAAGGAAATTGCAAGAAATGAGCATTTACAGTCATTTGAATGGAGGGATTATCCAATTTTTTGCAATCTTCTTGCCATTGTCAAGTGAATGGGATCTGCCATGCATGAGTGATCATGTCTAAATTCCATGTTAAGCTGTTAGAGGATTACTTTCTGCTTATTTTGATATACAATTATATATATATAATCATATATATAATTATATATATTCTATTCAATAATAATTTAATTTAAGTGTCCAAGAACTTCTTTTGCCGAGTGTATATAAAACAAACAAAAAAGCTACTCATTTGACTCAAAATGACTTGTATAATACCCCATCACCCACTGTACTCTCTAAGTGTAAAAGAGCTACAACTCGCTCTTTGAGAGCTTTTGGAGGGCAGCTCTATTTTAGGAGTGATTTTCCACTTTTTGGAGAGATTTCCACTCTTTTAAGAGTGATTTTCACTCTTTTTGGATAATTTTCGGAGTGATTTCCAAAACCCTGATGGAAACTGTCTGTTATGCCAGTATGTCACCTGTTGTTTAATTAATTAGTCAGATAATTGATTGGTAATGCAGAATACCAGATATTCAATAGACATAGTGACTTCAATGGAGATGTTTAATGTATCCCAACATGCATTTTGACTGTTGCGGCATCTCCTACAGATGTGGAACTTGACTGTCACATTTCTTCTTGTTTAATTATTTAGTCAGGTAATTGATTGGTAATACAGAATACCAGATAATAAATAGACATTCATGACTTCACTGGAGATGTTTAATGTATCCCATGATGCATTTCACCAAATACATGGAACCCGACTGTTATGTCAGCTCTTGTTTACTAATTAGGCCAACAAAAAAAAATTGTTATATTGGCGTAACCCGCCCGACCCTAAAAATACGCCCGACCCTACACTTTTTTTTTTTTTTTCAGTGAAAAAAAAAAAAAAAAACCAACCGACCGACCCTAAAAAAAAAAAAAAAAAAAAAAAAAAAAATGTTTTTTCTCGAACGAAATACGACGGTACTCCTCGAATAAACGGAAATTCCTTCCGAAAATATGGTTTATTGTGTTTTATTTGTATATAGACTTGTACTGAGGGGTACTTCTAACAAACAATAGGGAATGTTTAAACTCGGTTAACATTGTTCAAAAACAGCTGCTAAAAAAAAAAAAAAAAAAAAAATCCCTACCTACCTACCCTATTTTTGTTCAGCCCGTTACGCCAATATAACAATTTTTTTTTTTTGGCCTTAGTCACAGAATTGATTGACAATATGTATAACTAGGCAATCAATAGACATAGTGACTTCACTGGAGGTTTGATATATCCCACAATGCAATTGTGAGCCAAAATGATGAATTTGTACTCAGCATTCATGTTCACATTTTCGCATGCCATAACCATTGCGCAAACGGATAAATGCTATTGAGTGTCCAAGATTGAAAACGTAAAATCTCAAAATAAAAACCAGATATATTTATGAAATGTCAGCCAAGCCCAAACCAATAGAGGTTATCCATGTAACGGAATTTAGCTGACAGGAAGTCAGGAAGAACAACTGTGTTTATCATTTTCAGAAAGAAGACACCTGTTCATGATACGTAAGGCGATTTGGTAACACGGTTCTTGCAATGAAATGGACGTCATGCTCCGATTCAATTGAATGTATGATAGGCCGGGTGCAATTCCCCTTTGTAGTCCATATTGCGCATGGCGACATGGATAACCCTCTTTTATCCGGATAACTCTGTTATCTGGCTGAATTATCCCAAACAAAAATAAGATTTTTACAGCCTAATCACCTTATCTTCACAATCTGAAGCATTGAAGGTCATCTTTTGATGTTGATAGTGCTGTTTAGTTTTAAATAATACATAATCACTGTAATTACAGTCAATCAATACCCTTCTATTGTTCCAATTTGAGCACTTTAGGACAGTCAATGCAGAATTACACATAATTCGCTTGTCCAGATTGGTCACTTATCCGGCCTTTGATTGGTCCAATCATGTCCGGATAACCGAGGTTGGACTGTATATAATATAAAAAGATATGAAGGTGCTGCTACAAAGAAGATTTTAAAGACACCACCACAATGCATTGCGTTTTTGCAAAATGCTAATTCTGGTCTCTAATTTGTCTCAGTTCCCATAGACATATGCACACAATCATGGCTTCATAGCACGTTCATCATTGGAGCTCTTAGGTTCTAGTTTTCATCAATGAATCAATTAGTTATCAGTGTTCCTTTTTCTTATTTCTAAAACTTTGCAAATGCACCGTGTGGAAAAAGCTTTAGTTGGTTGGCATTCACGCAATGCATTGTGGGAAGAACTTAAAATCTTCTTCGGTGCAGCTATAAAACAACAGCATTGGATTCTGGGATAACATAAAATTCTTCTCTGGTTGACCTCATAACCCTTGAAAATCTAAATGTACCTAGTTTGCTGCGGGCAATACCAAATGGCAAAGTGCTAGCAGCGGTAGTGAAGCTAATTGTAACCCTTTGTATGCTGATTATGTTCAAACCAATACAGAGACGGCGAGCAATACCAAATAGCAAAGTGCTAGCAGCGGTAGTGAAGCTGATTTTAACCCTTTGTATGCTGATTATGTTCAAACCAATACAGAGACGGGGGCAATACCAAATGGCAAAGTGCTAGCAGCTGTAGTGAAGCTAATTTTAACCCTTTGTATGCTGATTATGTTTAAACCAATACCGAAGCTGCGGGCAATACCAAATGGCACAGTGCTAGCAGCAGCAGTGCCTAATTTGAACACTTTCCATGCGGCTACTAGTTTTACCATATTCAAACTGATTTTTCAGAAACCTTTCCCAACTTACAAGGTCTATCTCAAGGATTACTGTACCAATACTAGGCATGTTTGTACTTATTCTAATGCATTTCTCATGGTGATTCCAAATATGGTCATGAAATTCAATAATTATGACATTTTTGACACATTTTGTGAACATTTGGAATGTCGTCTGCAGACACCTGCCGCCTGGAAAGTGTTAACCCTTTGTATATGTTGAAGATGTTGCAGCAAATACATGACGACATTGACATGAAAGAATTAATTCAAGTTGTCGTTGAAATGTAGGACACACTGCGGTGTGAATTTAACATGAGTTTTAATTTGTCTGCGCTTAAGGCAAGCGATAGGTTGTAATGTCTGTAACAGTGCACTGTGGAGAGTGTTACTAATTTAGAATTGATCACACTATCGTACATACCTAGCTACTTTGTGAAGACAGGAAATGAATTTTTTCTATCGTACGGAAACTACAGTTTGACCTAGAATCTTAGAACTTCACCACTTGAGATACTGTACCTCGTTTGGTATCATCTGAAGATAGCAAATAAGTTATTATTATTAAGTGAAATAAGAAACTCCAGTACTTTGCTATCTTCTGAAGATAGCAAGAAACCAGATGTATTTTGAAGAAACTAACAGCGTTTTAAGAATCTTTAACATTTTAATATAATAATAGTTTGCTATCTTCTAAAGATAGCAATTTGTCTAACGTGAACTCCATTTACATTATCTTATACTTAAACTGATGGCGATGTCTTGCTAGACGTCCTGTAACTGATGTGTGCATGCTCAAAACAATTAAAATGTGTTGCAGCAGTACACGGTTTATTCCGTACAGGACGTCTGGCAAGATATAACCACATGTTTGCTGATTTATAACATATACAATCCAGCAGAAATCTAGCTTTATCAATTGGCATTAGATATCATAAAGCTAGAGTCATTTATTTGCTACTGTTTAGAAAACAGAGACAAGATGAGTGTTTAGGTGATTCAATGTTTAGCAGTTAAAACTTTCTAATAATCTAAAAAAACCACTTAGATTATTAGAAAAATTACTGTCTGGGGTCAAGAAACGAACTGGCAACTTCAAAACTGCCGCTAGGGAGTTCAGCGTCAGTGTCAGTAATTAATTCTCTGTTGAATAGATTCATCAGGATCGGTAGCAATAAATGATGAAATAAGGTTCTTATGAACTGATCCAAAAGATATACTCACTGTGTACGATTCGGCAAACGCTGTTGCCTTTCTCAACACTTGTTTGATTGTGATGAGTTATTTAAAGTAATCCAAGCATATAAGTGCGATTTTGGCAGACACAAGCGTCACGCATACAATGACACTGCGATATTGCGCGCCATATTGCGCCATGCGAGGGTTTTGCTCGCGATGCTCTTCTGAATTCATTTGCTGCTGTAAACAGGTTTTGCCTATTTGGAACTGACTGTACTTTAGAACTGTGCAATTTTCAGTATATAACAGACATATGTTATGCACATGTACATGTAGTCTCGGAAGATGGTTGAGGAACAGACATGTTATGTAGTCACTGGAGATAATTTAGGTATAGCAGATGTACAGGAAGTGAGAGTTGCAATGTATGGTTGCAGACTAAAAATTTAGGGCATGGAATGTGTGTAATAATTATTTCAAATATGTTACAGAACAGATCGTATATATTACAGTCACGGTGCTACGTGCAATGGTATATAGTTTGCCGATTAACTAATGCTTGAATAGGGTTAAGGTATGATTAAGGGTTAGGGTAAGGGTTAGAGATAGGGCTAGAGACTTAGGATGAAGGATAAGATAAGAAATACGGTCAATAGAGATCATCGGGCTGACGTCACAAATTTATGGTTAAATGCACAAGTAAACTCCATTCCAATTTTCAAGGCATGAACTACAACTGAAATCACCATAAATCCTTAGTATGGTCCCATCAGTATGCTGGTGTCAAGTATAACTTGAAGGTAAATGCAGATTATTCCTGTTCGAATCATGGTACAAACACTTTTGTTATGAGATACGTGTGAGAAAGCCAGAGGATCTCTATTCAGTAGGGTAGAGTGAGATAGGAGAACTCTACCACAACCATGCACCACGGTGCTAGCATAGACAATCAGACAATCTGAGAATTGCCCAATTGTGATTGCCAGTGGTTCTCAATGTTTGTAAGCTCAAATAGTTTTAGTAGGACTATGTCTCTGCAAACACGCTTAGCAAACTCTTATGTCGAAAGATGGCGACAAGGGCATGACTTCATAATATTTTAGCAATGGTTATATGTGAATACGTAATTATAAAACGAGATTATCAATACAAGTCGGATAGTGCTCAATACCACGATAAGTAGAGCTTTATATCAAATAGCGGACTACCAAATAAAAAGTGTTTTTATTTGAATACGTAATTGTATAATAAAGTCTATAGACTCACAGTTCGGCAATGATTTAATACGCCAAGTGGGGATGGCTGTATGATGAAATCCATATGGTATAATACCCAACAGTGAGTGTCTTTATCTTATATTATACATTGTAAGTAGGATGACAAGGCAACTTGACATTATTCATGACTCACTTGATGATGTGTTGTTATTGCATAAGTATGTATCTGCCCCAATTCATATATGGGTCAATAAAGCAAAAAGAGATTAAGTAGTATGTCTTAGCAACTCAAATGCATGGCATTTTAAATGCTAAGTATTTAAAATGAAAAATAATGTGATTAAAATGTTTTGTTGTACAAATCCAAATATCTACTCAAAATTACGTATCTATCTGCTTCTAAAGATAGCACATAATATATTGTATCTAAATTCAAGCCTAACCAAGAATCAAAACTGTTAAACTGTGCTTTAGTAATTGTGTCCTATCTTCTGAAGATAATAAATTAAAGGTAGGTGTGCCGATTTCTGGCCCCATTTTCAACTTGATGTTTTCTATTCTACATGTCACCCTTAAAATATTCACATTCCAACGTTTGAGTTGCTTAACTTCAAATGGTTCTTATTTTAGTAGCACAAGGTTGACTTGAAATTTGGCCATTGAGTAGTACACAACTAGCCGAGTTGTTAACCACTTTTGGTGGTAATTCACTGCATTTTGGCCTCTAACGTCTAAATGGAACATATCTTGCGCCTAAGATTTTACAGAAATAATGAGAAAAATATGGGTTTTCTTTTGATTTAAAAATATGTTGATGTGAAAAAAATTATAAAGTGATCAGAACATACACCTCTAATCAACATAAAAACCCATTATATTACCAAGAATCCTAAACCAATAAACTGGATGTATTGATTTTTGATTTGTTTATGCTTTACTCAGGATCTAAAATGAGTATACATTACACAGTCATTCATTTGCTATCTTTTGAAGATAGCAAATTCAATACCATTTCTAGCAAAAATACCAAATTTGACCCAGATAAGATTTTTTTGTCATATCAAGGAAGTATGATGGCAACAGAAAGCATGACAACAGCACTTCATGATATTGCAATAATGGTAATAGGGGGATACTTGTCTAGTATAGTATAAGGGGAATACCTATAAGGGGAATATTTACAGTCTAGACTCACAATTTTTGCCATGGTTTAATACACCAAGTGGTGATAGTCGTATGATGAAACCCATATGGTATATACAGGGTGAGTAAAAAAAACCTGCAATAGTGGAAAGAATCCACTATGTTTTCAAAACCATGTTGAATTTTGAAACTTTTTAAACGTGGCAAGAATAACATATTTGTTCCTAACTTTGTGTGAAAAAATGGAGTGGATCTGATTTTCCGTTTGTCTTTAGTGACCCTCTTTGCCGTACACTCCACTTTATGTGTTTGTCCACGAACACAGTGATTTTCAATTGAAATTGCACACGTCTCATTTTCATATTTGAATATCTCGCCAACAAAAAATTGGAAAGGTTCAGTTTTTCATCCAAATTTAGAACATTATAAGCAATTCATAGCAAAGGTGAGGTAAATTGATTACTTCCCTATGGCATAGAAAACAAAACACACATGTATGATATATGGCTCGGAGGCTCATTCACAAGAGATTTATTCAAATCTTGTAACATTTCATTAATTACCAAACATTGATACATATGATATTGGCAACTTAATTACAATTTTAATACAAGTCAAGATGCTTAATCAAATAATTTTTGATACAAGTCAAAGGGAAGTATTATCAAAATTATTGGATAGACTGGACGCCTTCCTTCAAAATCCTGACACATTATGACATTGAACTGTCATACACAATTAGGAAATCACCAATTTAACTATGGATAAAGTGAACTGCCTTAACCCCACCCTTTAGAGGAAAACTCATAAAGATGACTAAATTAGCTGCTTTTATTCCTATCATTCAGTAAAACAAATTAAGACACATATTAGGAATCAACAATTTAACTATGGATAAAGTGAACTGCCTGAACCCCACCCTTTAGAGGGATGCTCATAAAGATGACTAAATTAGTTGAATTTATTCCTATAGATATAACTTCCAGTAAACATTGATCGCTTGCCAATGTTACTGGTGTTTCAGGGTCTATACATATAGTAGTGAACTGCCTACAACCCTATGAACTCTGCGCAACAAATTAATAGTGGGTCTAGTGAACTACCATGCGACCCCTTACCCCTAGAGGGACCCTCATTGAGTTTAATCAATTCGCTGACGTAATTCACAGAAATATGATGTACCTGAAATTCAATTTGTCTGACCTTTAATTTAATTTAATTTATGAAAATGGAGATTCAATGCCTATGAATTCATTGAATCATAAAATTACCGCACACAAGTCTTCTATGAAGGCTTGATAATGCCGGCCCCCTTTTTCAAAAATAAATAAATAAAAATGGGAGGAAAATGAAAAGTACTGGCGTTTAAGTAATTACATAATAGATGTTTAACATGTTTAACTCACCCATAGATGAGTGAAATAACAGTTCGAGTTGTTGTTTACTGACAATAACTGCACACATTCTTGTGTGTTGACATGGGGTGACCTTGTGCAATTGATTTAAATATTGGAACTACTAGGTTTTGGATACACAAATTCATCAGCGTTGCTGTTGAGAAAGATCAATGCATCTTCAAGGTGTCGTCTGAACACGCCTAGACCTATTTCTGAAAGATGCAACCCATCTTTCCTAAACAGACGGTGACAGCTAACTGGGAACACACTGGCATGATTAATCACATGAATATTCGTCATTCGTCTTGCGACACGAGCGGCATGTTTATTGATATTGCGCGCACAAGCGGCACCTGCGCCCCTAACCTTCTCGGCATCATAATATCTACGTGGCAAGATCATAGACCAAATTATGCGAGTAGATGGAAATAGGTTGCGAACAGCGGTTAACGTAATCTCGACGCGCTGACGAATTTCATGAATTTGTGATGTAAATATGTCATTTGTACCCAAATGTAGGATTAAGGTTGTAGGAAATGGTGTTTTGATTGTAAGAGACCTACGAAGTCGGCCTGCGATTCCCGCAATCCTTGCACCTGGGACGCCACTCCAAAAAACCCGTCCACCGCCTTTCAGTTGCGTTTGGTATTGTCCGGCCCAGTTTATAATGGAATCTCCAATAATCCAAGTTCTGACGGGTCCTGTAGCAAATGCAAAATTAAACAAAAGCAGAAGCAAAGCAAAACAAAAGTGGGGGGTAAAAAACAAACAAACAAAAGGAGCAATGTATTAGTATGAGAAATGTATGGGTAGGACACGGTGGGGTCTTATGTAAAGATTTACTGCTGAAGACTGCCAGCGACCAATGTTTTTTATCGTGTCAGTTGGAATGCCGCTAATGGCTGCTGATGTCGCTGCACCAATCCTGAAGCTGTGGGAGCTGAAATTGTCCGGTGAAATACCCATAGTTGACAGCCCTTTCTTCAGAATGCAACCAAATTGGTACCTAGTTAGGGGGGCACCGCTGAAATGAATGAAAAGGGGGCCCCCTTTAGCGGGTCTGACATCCAAATATTTTCTCATAGCCAAAACAGGGCACAAGTTTGCCTCTGTGCCTTTTTTGAAGTGTAATGTCACAGATTCACCACGTTGATCTGTCTTAGAAAATCTAATTACAATGCTCATGTGATCAGGATTGTCACATTCAATAGAGACATCCTCAAGTGACAAAATACGACTTACATCCCCGTTTTTTGATGCTGCTGCAAACTCTCCCACCCTTAGGAAGCCGAAAAAAGCGAGTAGAAATGCTGCTCTGAATAAGCACACTTCAAAGGTGGAACTGCAAACCCCCACTAATATTAGTGACAGTTGTTGAAGCATGGGAAGAGAAATTGGGCGTCTGCTGTCCACCTGTCTACCTGTACGCCTGGAACCCTCTTTAAGTTTCTGGATTACAAAGTTATTTGATGGATCTAACCATCCATTTAGCTTATGAATATAAGAAATAGCTGATACATATGTGTTAATTGATGACGGAGATTTGCCTTCAATAGATAAGTGTGCAATAAATGCAATACAATGCTGTACAGGGGCTGGCCACACCTGAATAAAACCAAATGTTGAGCGAAATGTCTCAAAACATGTGACACCCCTCTTATAAGTTACCAGAGTGCTTGCTGCCAAAGATGACTGTAGTAGGCGCTGTGCTTCATTTTCTAAAGTTTCCACAGAAAGTCGGGAACTGGTGTTCCAATTTTGGATGCGTCCGGCGCTGCTTCCCGAAAACGCACCATCTGGAATCGGGATAAAGCGTCTGCGACAGTGTTAACTTTTCCAGGGATGTGTTTTGCTGTGACAGCGACATTAGTTTTTAAGCATTGTAATACAAAAAATCTGACTAGTACCATGATCAAAGGGCATTTTGAGGTCTGTTTATTGACGATGGATACTGTCGCTGCATTGTCAGACCTGATAATGATACGCTTACCAGTTAACAGATTTCCCCACAGGGAAATGGCAACTACCACAGGAAAAAATTCAAGCCATGCAATAGAATGCTTGTTGTTAGCAAAAGAATTTGGCCACCTCCCCTGAAACCATCTGCCCTGAAAGAACCCACCAAAACCAATTTCGCCACTAGCGTCAGTAAACAATTGAAGATCTGAACCCTCCCTCCAAAATTGTTCGGGGATAATTGCGCGGCCATTAAAATTGCGCAGAAAGATCCCCCACATTTGTAAGTCTCCTTTAGCGCCTTTTGTCAATCTAATTCTGTGCCAAGGTTTTTTCACATGACATGTCAAATCAATGAGTCGACGCAAAAAGGCACGCCCAGGAGGTACCGCTTTACAAACAAATGAGAGCGAACCAATCAGAGATTGCAATTCTTTCAGAGTAATTGATGTGCGCTCAAGCGCGTATTGTACCTTGGAAGCGATTTTCCGTAGTTTGTCATTTGGTATAGAGATCATTTGATGAACCGTGTCAATTTCAAGGCCTAGAAATACTAGATTGGTGGTAGGACCTACAGACTTGTCCTTGGCAAGTGGGACCCCCAATTTTTTGCAAACATTCTCAAAGCAGGTGACCAATTTTTGACACGCAAATTTGCTACGGGTGTCTGCGCTTCCAATTAGGCAAAAGTCGTCTACATAATGGACCACCATATCAGACCCCGCCTCCCTCTGTACAGCCCAATCCAAAAAAGTCGAAAACATCTCAAAAAAGGCTGGGGAGCATGACGCTCCCATTGGGAGAGCTTTGTCAATAAAAAATTTGCCCTCAAATTTGATACCTAACAGATTAAAATCACTTGGATTAACAGGTAAAAGTCTGAATGCGGACTCTATATCAGCCTTCGCTAAGTGTGCCCCCTTTCCTGCCCTCACCACTAGATTTATTGCGTCATCAAAATTTGAATAATGAACTGAGCAAACATCCCTATTGATACCGTCATTCACAGATTCACCTTCGGGGTAGGACAAATGATGAATAAGACGAAACTTGCCCGTATCTGCTTTCGGGACGAGACCAATGGGTGATACAATTAAGTTATCGAAGGGTGGGTGAATGAAGGGGCCCGCCATCCGGCCTAAGTCTACTTCTTTTTGTAGTTTTTTCTGGACCGTGGATAAATCATTATTTACAGACCTAAGATTATCTGCATCCCTAGTGGCCCTGCTACCCTCGTATCCTAGCTTAAAACTGTTTAGGAAACCTTCTTTTAGAGTTTGTGCGGCTTTGGCATTGGGATATAACTCAAGAAGAGGTAATAACTCTGAAACCTTTATGGGTGACGGATAAGGACAACAAATGCAATTTTTACTGCCTAATGTTTTGCAAATTGAAGGATTGTTGCGGTTTTGGGAGTGCATTCCCACACCATTACCCGCTACTGCACGTGTTTGAACCGTGACCTTCTTTACCACAGGTTGAGCACAAGTGTTTGAAAACACATTTTGTACGGGGGCAGGATCCTGTATTGTTAAAGTGGTAGCAAATTCCACTGTTTGCGCGTCCTTTTGAGGCTTGTTTTGAGTTTGAACGTTTGGAACCGCCTGTGTGTGAACCCCGGGCTGATTTTGAATCATTTGACATTTGCCCACGAAAAGACTTAATTTGCTCTCCGATGGACGCCGAGTTGATGGATGGCGATGGAACAGTGACGTAAAGCGTCCACAACTCGCAATTAATCACAGCCCATGAATATTCAGGATGAGATTGTTGTCGGAGACGAAACTGTAAATCGTAATCTCTCCAACCCCAACCGTTATAACGGGCCGCGGCAGTTCTTACTATGTGAGCATATTTTAGCAGTTCCTGAGCCCTATGCGGGTGAGACCTAATGTAAATGGCTGTAAAGACCATAAAAGCACTGGTCCATGCATGGATTGTGGTGATACGACGAGGTGGCTTAGATTGAGACAGGGAAATTTGACCCGCAGCATTAACAGTGAGTGACATGCCGCCCTGTTGCTGGGACTGAAAATTATCAACCCTTTGTTCCAATAAAGCACCCAACTCAATAAATTCCCCTCTACAGATTTTATCCTTCAAAACTTGAGTTACCTCCTCACCAAGGGGAGAACATACGGCAGTTAAGGAGTTACGACTGGTGTTGTACGGGTTTTGAATTGATTGCATCGGAGAATTATTATTCATGAGAGTATCGCCCGAAGGCATATTATTATTAATATGCTGATCAATAGAAGTACTATTATTACCAGTAGTAGTATTATTACCAGCGCCAACAGGAGATTCAGACAAAGGAAAAGGTAAATCACGAGAAAACTCACCATTTAATCCTCTTTCAAAATTTGCAGAGGCGAGATCACGACTCTGTACACCTGGTCCCCGAAACAGTTCTGAAACCGCACGTCTCTGTCCTTGGCTTGCTGGTGCTGTTGCAGCATCTCCTACTTGTTGCGATGAACCTGCGGTGGCTGAATTCCCGCCGTTTATCACCCGTCGCCGATCGTTTTCTGGTTCCAATTCCTGTCTTTCTTCCGCAGAAACATTCACTGACAGAGCGTCGCCATCTTGTACAATCGGGTCATTCACTTCCTGGTTGCCATTTCTCCTTTGTATACGCTGAGCGTAATCGCTACCGGTCGTCTGATTGAACACATTTCTTGCCTGTCCGGGGAGTGGCCCCGTACTCTGGTTAAGACTACGTACTACTGGCAGTACTGGCGGAGCGGATGGACCAGGATTGTTTACGAGCGTAGCCATGGCTCTTGCTTGCGCGCGAGTTTGGCGAGGGCCTGGCTGCTGCTGGGATCGGGTTTGTTTTGCACCCGATCGAGAGTTTGTAGTGGCCTTACGTTTTGTGCCTCTACCACGAACCATTTTGATTGATGTAAAACAACAATCAGTACAGATTTCAAAGAATAATTGAAAGTTATTATTATTTATTAAATACAAATTCTTTGTATACCTTTCACGAAAGACGACTCCTAGTCCTATGATTGAAAAGGCGAGATCGCACACAGAAACAAGTGATATACCTTGTATAAGTTCAGGAAGCTGATGTAATCGTAGATGAAGGCGATCCAATTCAATTCCAAATAGGAGCTAAGAGTTTAAATTTTTTATAACCTCTCGTGAAGCGAGCCAACGAGATAGTGACTGAGATAAAAGCGAGAGGATGCTGGGCCACTGCCCCAGCATACAAACAAAGGCCAAAATCGCGGGCCTAGCAGCGCGACATCTGATTGGCTCATGCTCTGGTTACCGTAGTCAAGAACGCCAACCACACATACACACCAAGTTTCCCATGCTCCAGGAAGTAATAGGGTTTAATGATAGACGGGCTATCAGAAACTAAATTATGTTAACTCACATGTAAACAAGAAAGGATGCATTAAATTCCAATTACATCATAAATCTTCTCATGTTTCCAAATTTGAACGGGAGACATATTTTGCGATCTTATGCATGTTTTGGGTATCTTGTGGACAAACATGTGAAATTGGTGCACGGGTAAAAAGGTTCACCAAAGGCAAGTGGAAAATGATATTGACTTCATTTTTTCACACAAAGTTAGTAACAAGTAGGGTATTCTTATAACGGTTAAACATTTTCAAACTTCAACTCAGTTTTAAAAAAGGATGGCTTCTTTCCACTGTTGCAGGTTTTTTTTACTCACCCTGTATAATACTCAACAGTGAGTGTCTTTATCTTATATTATACATTGTAAGTAGGAAGACAAGGCAACTTGACATTATTCATGACTCACTTGATGATGTGTTGTTATTGCATAAGTATGTATCTGCCCCAATTCATATGGGTCAATTAAGCAAAAGAAAACATTATTTATCCCACTAATGATATGTTGTTATTGCATAAGTTGTCCATAATTATGGATAAAACAGGTTTAAGTTTCAGCTACTTTAATGTACCGATGTACAATTAAAATACATTCCTTTGGCCATTTGGTCTGTCACAGTAAACACAATTATGATATATTTTTTAATTTATCTTCACCATCAAGCAACCTGGAAATGGAAAGAAAAAAAAACTTTAAAAAATGTCTTCCATGAAATATATTGATGATGTGGGTAAGTGAATGACTTTCACTGTAATGAATAATAATAACAGGCATTTATATAGCACCTTACATTGAAAGGATTACAAAGCGAGTTACAAATTATATTAAAAGAAAGAGTATAAATATGCACAGGAATGCAGCATACTAAATAAAAGAACAGTAAAAAGTGATGGCATAATAAAACACAATAAAGCATTACACAAATCAAGTTACAATGCAGTATATATATGAATGCTGCATGCAGACAATAAAATGACTAGATATTCTGGTTAAAGAGATGAGTTCGAACAGACGATTTAAGAATTGTGACCTTTTTTGAATTACGGATCTGTAAGGGAAGATTGTTCCAGATCTTTGGCCTTGTCCCCGTATATGTTGCAGTGGCACTTTTAGGGACCTCAAGGAGTTTACGGCTACCTGAGCGGAGATAAGCAGATGGACAGTATGGTGTTAGAAGCTCATTGATATAAACTGCTCAAAAAAGTTTGGAAATTTGTTGTTCAAATATCTCGGGATATGTTCATTTGGTGTAATATATCATGTTCAAGCTGATGTGTTCATCTTTACAATGGTATTCAATTTGAAGCAATCCCTTGTTCCAGTGCTCAGCCACATGCTTGAGAACATGGGGAGGTCGCAATCTGAAAGTTCCAAAATCAACACTATTTTGTGCTTAAAATCAATAGATCATCACACTACACATTCAGATTGTGACCTCCCCATATTCTCAAGCAAGTAGCTGAGCACTGGAGCAAGGGATTGCTTTAAATTTGGTATCATTGTAAAGATGAACACATAAGCTTTACATGGATATATAAAACCTAATGAACATATCCCGTGATATTTGAACAAATTGTGATTGAAAAAGATTTCCAAACTTTTTTTGAGCAGTTTAGTTGGGTGCAGAGCTGTTTAGAGCTTTATTTTGTTTGTTTAATTATGCGTTTTTTAATTGTTAGCTAATGAAGATATATGAGAACCTGGGTGATATGTGTGCGTTTATTGACAGCAGTCACAAGTCTTGCAGACAAGTTTTGTACTGGCTGTAGTTGGGATATAACATTATCAGGGATGCGGTAGAGTATACTGTTGCAATAGTCCAGCCGTGATATAACAAAAACATGAACTAGCCTCTCGGCCGACGCACGGTCAAGATATTTACGGACCTGTCCGATGGCACATTAGGCATATGTGGCATTTTGACATACTCTGTTTACATGAGAAGTCATTGTCAGATTACAGTCAAAAATGACTCGTGAGGTTGCGCACTTTTCAGAGGGTGAATTGTCGCAATCACCGACGGTGACAGCATCAACCGGAAAGGTTGTGGTAAATCAAGACGTGCTGTGAATAGCCTTTGTTTTCTGGTCATTAAGTTTGAGTTTGTTGGCTAGCATCCAGAGTTTTGACGTCCGAGAGATAACCGTATGTTAACTCGAACCATTCTCATTCCCTTTTATTCTAACACGCCCAGGGGCCTATGGAAGGTTTTGCAGAAAAGTTGATCAAGTTATGACTGACAAACTGAACTTGTAGGAGCTGGTGATCAAACCTAGGTCAGAGTCCATGTGGTAGACCATCACACCACCTCAGTTGAGCTCCATAAAACATGTTTTTCATCACCATATATAGCCTGCCATGATTCTTCAATGAGATGAAATTTGTAATTGGGTCTGACAGCTTTAGGGTTGCTGCTGGACTTTGTTGGCTAAGGCATGGTCTGGGCAACTCCTTGGTCTGTGTTAAACCATTTGAGCAGTTTTGATAACAGTCTGTCCATGTATGCCATGTTGATTTTGGATCAAAGCATCTAGATGATAAATAGAATCTTGTTGGCAATAGCATTGTCACGGTTAAACAATTTTGAGGAGTTGTGATAATGGTCTCCTCGTACGCCATGTTGTTTTTGAATTAAACTATCTAGATGAAAAATTGAATTCTGTTGGCTGCAGCATTGTCAGAGTAAAACAATATTGAGGTTTGATAACAGTCTCCTCGTACGCCATGTTGATTTTGGATTAAAATATCTAGGTGAAAAATTGAATTCTGTTGGCTAAAGCAGTGTCAGGGTTAAACAATGTTAAGTATAGTTGTTGTGATACCGGTCTGCCATGTTGATTGTAAATCAAAGCATCTAGATGAAAAATTGAATGTTGTAGGCAATAGCATTGTCAGGGTTAAACAAGTTTAAGTAGTTGTGATAATAACTTAGTAGTTGTGATAATAACTGTCTCCTGGCATATGCCATGTTGATTTGGGATCAAATCATCTACAATCAAGGAAAATAATAGTTGGCACACTTGATACAATTTAATACAACTATCACTGTGCTCACAATAGAGAACAGACTTGGGACATAGCACTCTTTAACAGCACGCAGAGGTCTCCCCCTCTCTCTCATCCTTCCCCACCCCCCATCAATCAATGTTGAGAGCGCTGCAAAAGCTTCTAATGACAGGTGGCTCGGATCAATATTGCCTCGGGGGAGAGGGGCACTTTTTTTCCTTAATTGGGACAAAGTGTGCCAACCTTTTTTTCCTTGATTGTCTGAGCGAAATGCTAAATTCACCATCTGAAATCAGTCTTTTGGCTATATCTTTCAAACGAAATGTCGGATTGTGATCAGATTTCGCCCAATTATTCACAGGAATATTGTTAATATTTCCTGAAATTGACACATATGCATCAAGTCATTTAGGGATTGGTCACTCAATACTAACGTCGCATATACGTAAAAACATGTTATTTCAGAGTTGACAAAATGTATAAAAAATTGAACCTAATAAAGTGCCTAAATATATGTGTCTAATTCAGTCTTTTTGTACTTATAAAGGTATCACAAAAGTGTTGCATGTTTTGTTTTGACAATAAACCAAAGTTGTCAAGCCATGCGCACACCGTAATAATACGCCTATATCTTTTTAAAAAACGAGTAAATCAGCAATGATTGTTGAATAACATGATTAATATACTTTCCACGCGGCAGGCAGCTGCAGATGACATTCCAAAAATGTCACCAATTGTTTCAAAAATGTCAAGATTATTGAATTTCATCACCATATTTGGAATCACCTTGACAAATGCATTAAATAAGTACAAACATTCCTAGTATTGGTTCAGTAACCCTTGTGATAGACTTTGAAAGTTGGGAAAGGTTTCTGAAAAATCTGTTTTGTGTATGGTAAAAATAATAGCCGCGTGGAAAGTGTTAAATACAGCAAAACATTAACAAAATCAAGAACGTTATTATCATTCAACAAATATATAGATGACATAATGATTAGGCGATCAAAAACAATAATGGATATTATGATCGTTAGACATATTAAGAAAATGAAATAAATGAAGATCGTTTATCAAACAGAAGTTTGGACATGGAATCGAACCCAGGACAAATGCGTGCAAGTCTCACGGCAGAACCATTACACCAAACGGTTTGTATGCATGCTGTAACTGACTTTTACTTGATCAATGCACGTGTATTGTCATTGCGCAATGGTGATTCATTGCCAACGGTTCACCATGAAAAATGATCAAATGTGTCATTATTACGACATGCCGAACTGTTTTTTCCATGGATAGTTGATTAGTGGACCAAAACCCGTCTTATAGACCGTTTTAAAGAAAATACGAATCACTGCATACCTACTTCCGAACGGTTCACCACCGATGAAATAAAATAAATCTATAGTGTCATATATTTATTATTTCAACACGGTGAACCGTTGAAACATACATATGATGCGACTCATTTCTTCCCATAAATAGCCTTTAAGTTTAAAATAAGTTCAATATACACTAATCCATTGAAAAAACAATTCTGCATTTCATAATAATGACAAAATCAGATGATTTGTGACGGTGATCCGTTGAGAATGAATCACCATTCCTATACATGACTTTTATAAGTAGTATATAATTGACACGCAATAACAGATCAAGCCCGTCTAGTGTAGCGGTTAGCTATTGGGCTTTGAGTTCTTGTGGCCCGGGTTCGAATCTCGGGAAGGTATTTTATTTTGTTTAATTTGCTTTTAATGGTTGATTGATTGATTTTTTTATTTAATTGATTGATAATTTAGACCCACATTTTACGCTGTTTCTTAAATCATGGTCACGGTATCTTACATAATTATAAGCCTACATTATTATGCTACCAAAAGGATGCACACGATGTTCACAGTTTTCCAAGAATTTATGTAAATGAATTAATTCTTTTTCATATGTGACAAACAGGGATTAGTTTGTTAATTTGTTATACTGAAGTTTTTATAAAATGCATTGAATTCAGGACGTACTTATATCTTAATAATAATGTTAACCAAATAAAAAACTTTAAAATAAAAACATGACTTTTCTAATCCTTATACACATGTAGTAAAATGCGTGTGAACAGTCATTTCCAAATGATTTTTCGTTCTTCTATCTTATATAGATAGGGCTTCTTCTTCATGTTGCATTCTTTTGTATGTGACTTTATTTATTTATTTCCCATAATGGCATTTTGTAATGCCACAAAAACACAACATGTCATTGTCTCCTTAATTGCTATCTTCTGAAGAAAGTAATATTTACACGACCCATACTAATTGCCTAATATTATAGACCTATAGCCCCACACAGTTATCATACATAGGGCTTAGTATTTAATGAGCAGTCCTTAATACACTGTTGTGTGAACTTATATGCCGTTTGTCAAATGTTGATTATAAATAAATTATTGAATACACCAAATATAATTGTGCTTCAACATTTTGTTTTAAATCCATTAGGATAAATTGTAAACAAATAACATGTTTTTACGTATATGCAACCATAGTACTGAGTGACCAATCCTTAAATGACTTGACTCATACGCGTCAATTTCAGGAAATGTTAACACTACTCCTGTGAATAATTTGGCGAAATCTGATCACAATCCGACATTCCGTTTGGAAGTTATAGGCAAAAGACTGATATCAGATGGTGAACTTAGAATTTCGCTCAGACAATCAAGGAAAATAATAGTTGGCACACTTGATACAATTTAATACAACTATCACTGTGCTCACAATAGAGAACAGACTTGGGACATAGCACTCTTTAACAGCACGCAGAGGTCTCCCCCTCTCTCTCATCCTTCCCCACCCCCCATCAATCAATGTTGAGAGAGCTGCAAAAGCTTCTGATGACAGGTGGCTCGGATCAACATTGCCTCGGGGGAGAGGGGCACTTTTTTTCCTTAATTGGGACAAAGTGTGCCAACCTTTTTTTCCTTGATTGTAGATGAAAAATTGAATTTCGTTGGCTAAAGCATTGTCAGGGGTAAACAATTTTGAGGAGTTATGATAACACTCTGTCCATGTGTGTCATGTTGATTTTGAATTACAACATCTCGATTGGAAATTGAATTTTATTTAATTGTATGATTTATCCAGTCCAGTCAAGATAGCTGTGTCAATAATATCTGCTATTTATAAAAATTGTGGTAATGACAAAAATAATGTGAAAATGTCCTTAGGGACGGTGACCTTTGAGAGAAGTAGATGAAAGCGGAGTCCCACTGCAACAGCAACATCCAGGGGGGGGGGGGGGGGGGGGGGGGGGGTTCAGGGATGAAGTTGTGAGCATCTACCTGAAAGAAAATGCTGGATTAAGGTTGTTTATTGTTTGTTTGTTTTCCTTTCTACTCAGACATCCGCTTGGGTGTTTGCTAAGGGTTTCAAAAGAAGGCCAACTTCAGAAAAAATAAAGGTGTCTTTTTCAATAAATTGAATCGGCATTAATCCTAATTTTTCTCGTCACTACAAAACACTACACTGCTAGGTGCTGGTAGTGTACGCTCTCACAAAGATTTTTCTTGTCCCCCCCCCCCCCCCCCCCCCTGTTTGCTCCCCCAAAATGTTGATGCTGGTGCCGCCACTGGTGGTAACTAATGCCTTAGCCATATCAGAGATGTATTCATCATTAGATACATGCACAATGTTTATGTTGCAGGAATTCATACACTCTTAGTAGTGTTGAACCAATCAGAAAGCAAGAAACAAAATACGCGGAGTGCATTGGAAAGTGTCTAACGTACTCTGTGTGTGCACCGTCCAATGTGCGCACCTCACACTTTGTTTTGATTCGTTGTTCAGGAATCACGGGTTCGCAGTTTTTCACTGCAAGTGTTAGCAAACTTGTTGACATGTTTTATTCTTTTTTACATAGATCAAAATAATGCTTAAATTGTGAATTTGGATTAGTATAGTGTCGTGTATAAATTAGGTCAATGAATGCATATGTTTTGTTTCTTTATTTCTTTAAAATTAGACAAATCAATGCACTTGCACAAAATGTTGATGTGCTAACAATGGCACTCCCCCTGCGGGTCGTGCCATTATTCACAAATTTGTCTAATTTATCTCAAAACAACACATACGCATTCATTGACCTATAATCATTACATACAATGAATACAGCATTGTATCAATGTCATCATGTATTATCATAACTTGTCTATTTTGTTTGTTTTCTTTCATATCTGCTATTTCCTGAACCATCTTGTATGTGTCACATCTCTACAGGTAAGGAATTATAGTCAATTTAGAATAACCTGTAACTTGACCTTTTGTACCAAATAATGTCTGATTGAATTCTAACAATATTCGAGGCCCTATAAGGCGACGTAAAAACAACCCCTGTTCTACAAATAGACCTCTCAGGTAAAGTCGGTCGGTCAGGCGTATTTTGTTTTCGTTGGTCTATTCAGAATAACTTGTAACTTGACCTTTTGTACCAAATAATATCTGGTTGAATTCTAACAATATTCGGGGCACTATAAGGCGACGATAAAACAACCCCTCTTCTACGGGCAAACAGACCTCTCAGGTAGAGTCGGTCGGTCAGGCGTATTTTGTTTTCGTTGGTCTATTCAGAATCACCTGTAACTTGACCTTTTGTACCAAATAATATCTGGTTGAATTCTAACTATATTCGGGCACTATAAGGCGACGATAAAACAACCCGTTCTACAAACAGACCTAGGCATTTTTTAAAAATATTTTTTTACCATATTCGTGAAAATTTGATGAATTTGTAAAAAAAATCAAAACATTAAAACACTTATGTAAAATAAAATAAAAATTGAAAATTAGAACAAATTGGGTCGGTTGGGCCTGTAGAACAGGTGTTTTTTGTCACCTAAATACTGCTTTGGAATTCCACAACCACTATGTGTAGCCATCTACAGGTACATAATTCAATAATACGCTGTGTGCCGGCTCATTTTGACATTGCGTGAATAATCTTCTTAGTAATAAAATTTAGCGGCTTCTAGTCTCAATAATGTGACAATATGAAGAGGAAGAAGAGACTGGGATGCACCTGCCCTAGATATCTATTGGATATAAATAACTTGATTTGGGGTCATTGGACTACATACACAGCCATATTCTTATGCCTGGCTTCATCGTTTACTCTGCCGCCCGTACCTGTGTATGGGTACTGTTTGCCCAGTATCCTTATTATCGGTACTGTTAAAAGTGAAGAACTACCATAGTAGCTGCACAGCCACCAGTAACCCCTGTGCTACTATGTGGCTACTTAGGTTGTACCACACAGGTACTCTACACTACCCATACAGGTGCAATTATTAGGGGTCAATGGACTACTGTAACATACACAGTCATTTTCTTATGCCCAGCATCATGGTTTACTCTGCCCGTTCCTGTATGGGTACTGTATACCCAGTACCCATATATTGGTACTGTTAATGTACCAGTGAAGAACTACCTGAGTAGCTGCACAGCCACCAGTAACTCAGATGCTACTGTGTGGCTACTTTGGTTGTACCGTGCAGGTACTGACTACACTATCCATACAGGTGCAATGATACGGGGTCAATGAACTACATACATCAGTCATTTTCTTGTGCCTGGTAACATGGTTTGATCTGCCAGTTCCTGTATGGGTACTGAATCCCAGTACCCATATATGGGTACTGTTAATGTTCCAATGAAGAACTACCTGAGTAACTCCTGTGCTAATGTGTGGCTACTTTGGTTGTACAGCACATGTACTCTACACGTCCCATACAGGTACTGTGATTTGAGGTCAATGGACTACATACACAGCCTTTTCTTGTGCCCGGCATCATGGTTTAATCTGCCGCCAGTACCTGTATGGGTACTGTTAAAAAGTGAACAACTACCATAGTAGCTGCACAGCCACCAGTAACTCCGGTGCTACTGTGTGGCTACTTTGGTTGTACCCTGCAGGTACTGACTACTAACACTATCCATACAGGTACAATGATTCGGGGTCAATAAATAACATACACAGTCATTTTCTTGTGCCTGGCAACATGGTTTAATTTTCCTGTTCCTGTATGGGTACTGTATGCCCAGTACCCATATATGGGTACTGTTAATGTACCAGAGAAGAACTTCCAAAGTAGCTGCACAGCCACCAGTAACTCCGGTGCTACTGTGTGGCTGGCTACTTTGGTTGTGGCTGGCTACTTTGGTTGTACCGCACAGGTTGTCCCATACAGGTACAATGATACAGGGTCAGTAGACTACATACACGGTCAATTTCTTAAGCCTGGCTTCATAGTTACTCTGCTGCTAGTTCAAGGCATGGCTACTCTGTAATTTCTAAACCATGGCTAGATAATGTTCCATGTAATCAATCAAACATTCGTTGACTGTGTTACAACTATCTGAAGGCATGGAAGGTAGATCATTCACTAATATATATCAGTGTCCATAAATAATATTAAAAGATATATTGAAGCTTCCGGACTTAATAATGTAATAGGATGACATGGAAGAACTCGTCCTAGATATCTAAGAGCTACAGGGTGTCCCAGAATGATTTAGACACAGAGCTGCAGCACATGTTGGGTTATGCTGGATCCCTGCATGTATACAAATCATGTCACCACATTGATTTGCTGGCATAAAAATCATGCATATGCATGAAATTATGTACAATAAATTTGGTCAGTGCCAGTATCACTCTTAGAACAATAACAAATTTGCTGATTGGAACAAAATACACTGTGTCTGCGCCCACGAGAGCGTCAGACTTCACACACATGGCATAGCGCGCACTCCTTGGCAGCACGACAATGCAATTGGCATTCGATGTGTCACTCTCAACTACAACTTGCGTGGATCATTATTGGCTGTCATAACATGGTTTTGAGTCGATTTTCCAAGTAATGGAGAAGCCTATACCTGTATACCTATGGATGAGTTGGCGCGGTGCTCCAGGGTGCAGGGAGCCAGCATTATGTTGGGTATCACATGTGTATCATGTTTTTTCAAAAGATTCTAAATCTATTGAAGAGTTCCTCTATTGTTGCCTCGTAGTGTTCCCTTTTGAGTGCACATCCAGGACCATTTACATGGTTTGAATACATTAAAATAACACTAGGAACAGCCAAAGTCCAGAAAACACCAGTTTTCGTCCAGAAATGGCGAGAATTGTCAAGAAATGGCGAGAATTGTCCATAAATGTCCATAATTGGCGAGAATTGGCGAGAATTGTCCAGATCCAATTAAGAAATTTCAATGCTCGACAGTGTGAGTGAAATCAATGCAAACCTTAGTCCGGAAATGGCGAGGATAGTCCACAATTGGCGAGAATCGTCCATAAATGGCGAGAATTGGCGAGAATTGTCCGTAAATGTCCAGAAGGGATTACTCCAGACTCCAGAGTCCAGACAGTGTGTCTGTATCAGGGTCATAAACAGTCTCCACCCAGAAATCCCTTTGTGTAAAACTTCATGGTGGAATTTAATCCTCCTAATTGGATATGGACACGGTCAGTGAACACAGTTTGAGTAAGATTGGGCACTGTGATGTTTTGCTAGTTACTACTTTTATGGTTACAGGGGGTGTATGGGGGTATATACCTATTTAAATGTTTAAAGTTGATTTTAGCTTTTTTGGGGCTGAAATTCTTCCCAATTTAAGTTTTGCTATTTTTTTCAACCCTGTTTGAGACCTTTTAATAATTCCTAAAGTTTAATGATGGTTTATCAGAAAGAAACAATGGATCGAGTAAGGGAAGGCTACAAACTATTATTGGAGTAAGGGAAGGCTACAAACTATTATATTTTTAAGTGTCCTAAATCATACTTTTTATTGAAGTAAATTTGCACCTTGAAAGGTGAATGTAACTATTGGAAATTAATGGATAAAATGTAGATCTAGGACTAGGAGTAGGAGTATAAACAAGACAATTGAAGAAAGAAATTCAATCAAATTAATCATGATGTAGAAGTAAGAGTTAATTTAAATTGGTGATTTAACAAAAACTACAACATTAAATCATTTTCCCTGATTAAATTTTAATTAAACAAACCATTGAGCCTAGACAAAGCCTATAATAAAAATATATATAAGATTATAGCAGATATGACAAAATATAAATAAAGCAGTTTACCAACCCAAGGTACAACTAAATGATCAAATATATGGGGACAATTGCATGAAGTATACTTCGGCCAATCAATAATCAATATAACTGTGGTCATGGCCTCTGTATGCAAATTAATTGCGCTAAGCTGATTCACCTAAATTAACTATATGGGCTAAATCTATATTTTCTATAAGTGAATATAATCACACAAATCCTCTGGAGTAACAGGCGAAGTCGATCGTGCTGTCTCCAACCGCTTGTCTTTTAGAGATTTTGGGCAGCACACCCCGACTGCAAAAAGTTGAGTACCCCCATCCCGGACTAGATAGGCCTATTTTCAGATCAACAGTTATCATTTGTGATGCATCTTGAAAATCCTTGTATAACAATGACAACCTAACCATTTCTGAGTTTTCTCTGTTTCAGAATTCAATGTTATGGTAACTCTTTTTCATTTACAATTTTGTGTTTTCAAATAAGATGTCTGTTTCTTCAGGGAGGTGTCAAATAGTTCTATTTGACACCTCCCTGGTTTCTTGCACCTTGAGTTGGATTGGATATTGTTTATTATTTAGTATTATTACATTGTTAAAATTGTTATTATTGATTATAATAACCCCTGTGTAGGTCAATCCAAATTGATTCCAGTAGGTTATCACCTGCTCTATTTTTTCTCCATGCAGAAATCATTGCATTTGCCGACAGAGGTCATGAAACAGTCTCACACTGAGAATTGCGATTTTTCCACATTAGACAGAATCTGATCAAAATATTTATATATAAATGTTGAGGTTTGTCTCAAAGTTTGCGCGCGTGAAATGCCGAAGATACCGCGTCTGAAATGCATGGAGAAAAAAAAATCGAATGACTATACATTATTTTACTATTGTTTTTTTTAATCTTTATTGTCCTTCCATTCCACAACTATATCACAATATTAATTTCAAATAGAAAGAAAAAAATAAGAAAGTGTCAACGGTTTCAAGTAGTACGAATAAAAATTGACACACAAATAAAAAAAATGTAAAAATTGGAAGAAAAAATCCCTTGTGTGCCGCCCGCTTTTGATGCATGCGCAAGCTTTCATACAATTTTTTTTTTTTGGGGGGGGGAGGGTGGGCCTAAAGGATTCATACATAATGAATTACGTGATATTTTTATAATACAAGTGTTATTTTACGGAGTAATTCTCCTTCAAAAAAGTCAAATAATGATCAATAAATAAACCATTTTTTCACGCTAATGAAGATCAGTCAGTCTTTATTCTAAATTTATTGTTTCAGGTTTCAATAAACGGGCGAGGTGACTTTTTGGGACCACTTCAATTTTCTTTTTTAATTGTTCTTTGTTAATACTTTATCATATGTAATAGTGATATCAGCGTCAGAAGATAGGAAATGAAAGTCCTAAATTTAAAAACATTGAATATTTTGCATACTGGCAGTGAAACAGTAAAAATAATCAATTTTATTTAGGCTTTCAAATTCAATTCAAGTATGGTACCCCTTACCCTTATCAAGGCGCTACACAAAATGTGTGTAATATGCCTTGCCCTTATTATCAAATAGTATCAAATAGTATCAATGTCTCTGTCACAAATACGTTACCGGCCACTGCATCTAACTAATGCCATTTAAATATTCGAGCTCCCAGGACAGAACCACCATATATACCAACATATAAACTAGCAGAGCACCCCCTCAACGAGCGAGTCGCCCCGCGGCGCCAGTGCCTCCAGAACCCAGGAGTGAACTCTGCCCCCTGGGAACCGCGACTCAAATTTTCTGCTTTCTCGGAAAGAGGTGTTATCTTTTCCGTGCTGGATATTGAGATCTTTTATCGTTCGAAAGTGCTTTTTACAAGGTGTTTTTGCGGTATTCGTGAGTAGAAGACAGTAGTGTATATATTGGTTTTGTTGAATTACTATTTATCTGATTCCAAATCTTACTGTTAAGTCGATTTTTAAGACTATTCTGACTTCATGTTCTCTCACATTTGTGGTGTATCATTCGCTTGCTCACGTGTCGAATTCGGCACCGTATGATTACGCTCCCATATTATAATTCCAAAAAACCTCTCTTGTTTTGTGCCGCTGCGAGAGCGTTTTGCCCACTAGGGCCACTCTGTGATTCCGACTTTTTGTCTAGTATATCTTTATGTCCGAATCTTAGGCACCCTGGTCGTGATTTTGGGGTTTTTTATAACGCTTTGATTCGTTATTAAATTATTTTTATCACTTCCGGGTTTGAATTTTTTTATTATATTAAAATTCCTCGGTCCGTCATTAAGGTCACAAGTACTGTCTGGCTCTCGCGATGTTCATGTTGTTTTTCCTTAAGGGGACTAGATAGGTCTCTTTCCATATTGGATGCTTAAGGTGTTGGGCTTGATATATTATGTATTTGTCTAACCATGTTCATCATGTTCTTATCCACAGGGTACATCCTCCCCCGGCCCTGCACGGGGGGTATCCCTCCTTAACTCTTTGTTACTCCCTTCCCCTCTTGTACTGGTTGGGCCATGTGGCTCAACCTCTGGGGGACCCCTGGCAATTTTTTTTCCAAACCGGAAGTAGTATTATTTGCCCTTTTTTGGTCTTTTTTGACTACTTCCCAGGGGTTTTGATTTATTTTTTCTCTTGGGGGGGTTAGGTCACAGTGTGCTCTTCCTTCTCCCCCCCTCCCCGGGCTGCTCGGGGGTCCAGGGGTCGTGTTACGGGCGTTTTCCTGACCCTTATTTGGTTATTTGGTGTTTTTGTCATGTTTGGGTGCCTTTTGGGCTACTTTTGAGCGGGTCAGACCAAGAGGTCTGACTGACCAAGTAATCCACGCCGTTTTTTCCAAACCGGAAGTAGTATTATTTCGTAACCGGAAGTGGCTATTTTTTAGCACTTTCTGGGTCGATTTTTGATATTTTTTTTTTGGGATTGAGTTGGGGGGATCCAGGGCTATTATATGTATGCTCTTCCTCCCCGTGCGGTGGTTCCCAGGGTATTATTTTCTCACTTTAGATGTCATTTTTTGGCTTTTTAGTCAATTTTTACATCCTGTATTAACAGTTTTATTTGCCTCTTGTTCTTTATGTGCATTACAGCTTGTTATATACCGTGAAGTGTTTGGAAGAATAATAAAGAATGGATGTGCCCACTCCACCACCTAAGGACGCCCTTGACGGTGATCCTCCATCCAACCAGGGTGCGAAACCGCTTAAGCGCCATTGCGCAGCGTGTAAGGAGTTCTTGCAGGCGGAGGAAGTTGACCAGCATGAGCTGTGTGTGACTTGTAGGCCTTGCTCGCAGGACAACCCTTGTCTTTTTGACAAACATTGGAATCAGGTAATGTGGGGGGAGTTTGTGGAGAAGAGGGCTGGACGACTTGCAGCTCGGACTGCCGCCCGTGCTCTTGCAAAGTCGGGTAAGGGCGGTCCTGGAGCGCAAGGGAGCGGTGGTAAGCCGCAAGCTCGCCGATCCGGGAAGGGTTCAACCCCCCGTTCTGGCGCAGCTAAAAGCACAAGTGGTGCTGGTAAGAAAGTTAGCCAGGGAATGAAGACTATGAGTCCTTCGGATCAGACTCCTTTTGGAGCGGTCGAGACTCCCCCTTTGGTTATGGGGTTAATTTCTTCTTCCCAGGCGGAACCTCCGGGTCACGGCCCTATAAGGAGTGTTCCTGCTACAGGTAACCGTATGGGTACCGCCGCCATGGCCCCTACTGGGCCGGCGATGATTCAGGTACCCTCGGTAGTCACGGGGTGGGCGGCGGGGGATAATCGCCCGCTGATTCCGCTGACGAATCCTGGACAGGCCAGTGGGAGCGTGTTTCCCCAAGACACCCCACGGCCCGGACCTATAGCCGGGGCTTCACGGCTCACGGAGAAGGCGGTTCAGAGTCATGCTATGCTCCCGCCTCCGGGGGGGTCGATTGCTGGCCCCTCGGTAAGCCAAGAGACGATGTCTCCAGCGGCAATTGAGGCCGCCGTGATGGCGAGTTTTTCCAATCCGGCCGTGCTTGCAGCCATGGCCAGGGCCGCTACGGCGGTTGGCCTTGGACACGGCCACCATTCTGTGGATAAGCGTCCCGTGGAGGGTGCGGTGGCACAGGTGTTGGTTAAGAAACCACGCATGGCCCCCCCCCATGATTCGGGCTCAGAGATCCAGATGGGGAGTTGGAGAGAGGATGATTGTGATGATGAGGATGATGATGTGGAGGAGTACGAGTATGAGGAGGAGGATGTGTATGAGGATGAGTATGAGGATGTTTATGAGGAGAATGAAGAGGTTCGTTGGGAAGATGATCGCTCGCGCTCGTCGTACCCGCCTGAGAATTACTGGAGCGGTGGGAGTGCACTCCCCCCACAGTCTTCTTTGCCGTCGTATCCAGCTTCGGCTGGAGGGTCGGCCCGGGCGGAGTCCTTCGCGGGGGGTTCTTCATTTACGGGGGTGGCCTCGGATCAGTCTATGGCTGGGTCCTGGAGGCCCCCGTGTGGTTTGAGTAGATCCAACGTGGATTATTTAGACCTTGCCAGAATGGGCCCGTTCATGGCAAGAGTCTTATCGGAGGCCGGTCAGCCCGTCGTTTACGACCGTGACGCGCCTCCTCCACCGGGTGATCTTGGGTTTGCCAACCCAGCTAGGATCGGTCAGCGGTCCACTAGGTCTGTTCCGAATGTCCCGTTATCGGGGACTGTCCGAGCCATCATTGAGGAGGTGCAACGTACTGCACTTTCCAAGGGTGGCTTGGGACGAGATCCTGGGCTGTTGAAGATGGCCCCGGCAAGACCGGAAGATTTGGATGTGTTCAATACTCCAAAGTGTCCAGAGTCTTGTTTCAAACAGATGGCGGATGATACCAATAGCCGGTGCGCCCCCCTTCAACCAGTTCCTGCGGGAGTTGAAGGAGAGGGTGCCAGGCGACGGGTACCTGCTTTCAAAGTTGGATCATGGAACAGGGACAGGGACACTGATATGCGTAAGCTGGAGGAGCTGGCTCGTGATGGTTTGCGGTTAGCTAACCTCCAGTCGTTTGTTATGGCACATATCATGCGTGCACTGACTGATGAGGCTTTCCAGCTCTCAGTTCAGGAGCGGGTCCAGTCCTTGGAGACCCTGAAAGAGGTTCAGCATATGGCGACACGCCATTTTGCGAAGATAGCTGCCCAATCGGTGGTTACTCGTCGGGCTTGCGCGGCGGATGCCCTCAATTTTCCGGATAGAGTCCGGCTTGTTGGGGCCCCGTTTGGCAGGTCCCTCTTCGGCGACTCGTGGGAGGCAATGCTGGCCTCCGAGTTGCTGAGGCGCCAAACCGTTCAACCACCCCGGCCCCGTAGGAAACGGGCTAGCAGGCCTAGGCACATGCGTAATGCTGCCCGGTCTGCGGGTGCCCCTGGTAGGAGAGCTCAGGCCCCCGCGGCCTTAGGAGCCCCTCCGGAGGGTTATCAGGATGTTGGCGTTTTTCAGGCTCCACGCGGCCACCCTCAGGCTCAGAGAGGCCGAGGTAGAGGTCGGGGATACGGAGGTAATCTTCGTGGAGGCCACCGAGGTGGCGCTCCCGGACGTGGCCGGGGGCGGGGTCGAGGCCGTCGGGGTCGTGGAGCCACGGGCTCCCAACCCCAGGCTTGACTTGTCAGTAGGGTCCACCCAGAAAGTGGGTGGTCGTCTCCGGGAGTTTGCGCCGGAGTGGGAGAAGGTGACCTCGGACCCTTGGGTCCTGTCGGTAGTCCGCTACGGCTATCGCCTCGAATTCACTTCTCCCCCTCCGGCCTCAGGCGGTGTCAGGGTGACCCCACTCCCTATGGAGACGGTCAAGAGGGACGTCCTCTTGAAGGAGCTAGAGGAGCTCCTGTTGAAGAGAGCCGTGATCAAAGTGTCGCCAGAGATGAGTCGATCAGGTTTCTTCTCCACGTTCTTCCTAACACCGAAGAAGACGGGAGAATGGAGACCGATCCTCAATCTCAAACCCCTCAACGGGTTCATGCGACCGCGACCGTTCAGGATGGAGACCTTAGCGGCCATCCTTCCGGTGATCAGTCCGGGGTCTTGGGCGGCAACGCTCGACCTCAAGGACGCTTACCTGCATATCCCTATGCACGAGTCGGCCAGACGCTGGCTCCGGTTCTCTCTCAACGGGGCTTCCTACGAGTTTCGAGTCCTCCCCTTCGGCCTCTCGGCGGCTCCGCGGATGTTTACACGGGTAGTAAAGTCCGTTGCGGAGTTCCTGAGGCGAGGGGGGATCCAGATATTCGTATATCTGGACGACTGGCTCGTGGTGGCCCCCAGCTCTCAGCTCCTCGAGCAGGACGTTCTCTCGGTCTGCGAGCTGGTCTCGCGACTGGGATTCCTAATCAATCAGAAAAAATCTTGTCTGATTCCTTCCCAACGTGTAACATATCTGGGGGCAACGCTGGATTTCACTCAGGGCCGCGTTTACCCCTCAGATGCGAGGATCGCCACTTTGGTGGAGGGTGTCAGGAGGCTCTTATTAGTCATGCGAGCCGAAGTAAGACTTCTCATGAGGATTTTGGGTATGATGGTGAGCATGGTGGATGTTCTTCCGTTCTGTCGAATGAGGATGAGGCCGCTGCAGAGGCTCATCCTCCAATCATACCGCCCATGGAAGCATCGGTTGGACCGAGTGATCTCGGTCCCCTCCTCCTTGACGCCTTCACTCAAGTGGTGGTCCCGGCCAGAGAATCTGCTGCAGGGGTGTTGTTTTCCCCCGCCGGCATCCACTCTTACCCTCACGACGGACGCGTCGAAGCAGGGCTGGGGAGCGCACCTCCTCCACCACCGGTTGTCGGGCATTTGGACTCGGGCCCAGAAGCGTTCGCACATCAATGTGTTAGAGCTCTGGGCGGTCCACCTCGCACTGAAGCGGCTCATGCCGCTAGTCAGGGGCAGGAGGGTGGCTATCCGATGCGACAACATGACGGTGGTGAGTTACATCAACAAGCAAGGGGGCACCAGGAGTGTCTCCCTCTGCGAGGAGGTGTTGAAGCTCCTCAGGTGGTGTGTGCGGTGGGAGATATCCTTGATAGCAGTCCACCTGCCGGGTCAAGACAACGTCCTGGCGGACCGCCTCTCCCGACTGACTCAGTCAAAGAAGTCAGCGGTGCAACAGGTGAGAGGGTCCTCGGTGGAATGGCATCTGAAGGCTTGCGTGTGCGAACAGATCTTCGCCCGGCTGGACCGGCCCCACGTGGACATGTTCGCCTCAAGCAGCAATTACCAACTACCCAATTATTTTTCGAGAATGAGGGATCCCACAGCGGCGGGAGTAGACGCGCTGTCACAGGATTGGGCGGGTTTGATCGGCTACGCCTTTCCCCCGATATCCTTGATCCCGAGGGTTCTGAACAAGATCGCTTGTACACCCAACTGTGTTGTCCTCCTGGTAGCTCCGTGGTGGCCCCGGCAAACCTGGTTTGTTCTCCTCACAGATTTGCTGGTGGCAGAGCCCGTACGGCTCCCAGAGTATCAGGGTCTCCTATCCAATCCTGCACCTCTTCCAGAGGTCCCGCTCCGCACTGTCCAGTCCCTTCATTTGGCTGTTTGGACAGTTTCCAGCAATCTTATCAAGCGGCGGGACTTTCTGAAGAGGCTGCCATCCTCGCAGGAAAGGCAAGGAGATCGTCAACCAGACACACTTATGATACGCGCCTTGTCAGATATTTCAGTTGGTGTCGGGAACAGGAAATTTGTCCGCGCACTGCGGTTGTAGGGCAGGTGGCGGAGTTTCTTGTTGTCGTTTTTAGGTCAGGGGCCCAGGCCCGCACTGTCCAGGGCTATAGGACTGCGATCGGTGCCATCCATCACGGCTTTGCCGGTGGGAGCACCGTTTCCAACAACCCCATTTTATCCAGTCTTATCAAGGGCATTTTTCACGAACGCCCTCCTGTGAAAGTCCTTCTTCCAGAGTGGGACCTGCCTATGGTCCTCCGTTTCTTGGCATCGGATATGGCCTCCCTGCACTCGATGAGTTTGTTGGATTTGACTCGGCGTACGGCCTTCCTTCTGGCCCTGGCGTCAGGAAGGAGATGCGGGGAGATTCATGCCTTATCGGTGAGTTCGCAGCATCTGCGCTTTCACAAGGAGGGAGTTACCCTCTTGCCCCGAGCGGGGTTCCTCGCCAAGAATCAGTCGATGGATTTTTCGCCTAAGGCGATCGAGATGGCAGACCTCAGGAAGGCCACAGGTTCCCCGGATGATGCGCCCTGGTGTCCTGTTAGATCTCTTAAGTTCTACTTAAGCAGGACCAGGGCGATCAGAGGCAAGAACGACCAGCTTTTCTTGTCCTCGCGCCCCCCTTACGCTCCTGCTTCCAAAGCCTCGCTAGCCAGATGGGTTAAGTCCGTCATACAGAGCGCCTACCAAAAGAATAGTCATATGGCGCCCTGCTTTCGAGCACACACAACTCGTGCAGTCGGCCGCTCCTGGGCCTTGTACGCGGGAGCGCCTCTCGCGGAGGTAGTCTCCAGTGCGGGCTGGCGCGGTAGTACGACGTTTCAGCGCACCTATTTACGCGATGTGCTCGCGGTTGCGCATGACAATAGCACTCAGGTTGGTGTGGGGGTTGCAGTTTTATCAGCGGGCAGAAGTCAGAAGCCTGCAGGTAGGAGACGTTAGTCAACCGAGTAGGTGGAGGCGAGGGGTCAGCTCTTACACTAGGTAGGTGAATCCTATTAAGTTATCCGTACGGACAGGTTGGATTGACGCTAGCCACTTAGTGGCTTAGCGCATTGTTCTTGTTTGGGGGGACGTTTCCTTCTGTCTGGGATATGGTGGGTACAGTTGTTGTGATTCTTCTATCCATATTTGTACTTTTGAGTTGTTCCTCGTGAGTCAAACAGGTTCACATTGACCTGGTGAGCGGGTCCCTAATTCCATTCATTGTTGGTGTTTTTTGAATTAGGTGTTGTGACGCGTTTTTTAGCACTTAGATGCGACTCTTTTACCTCAGCCGCCCTTTAATCAGCTGGCAGTCTGCGATGGCATTAGTTAGATGCAGTGGCCGGTAACGTATTTGTGACAGAGACTTCCCTCTCTACGTGAGAGGGGCGTCTCTTAGCAAATACTTACCGGCCACTGCATTTCCCCCCCTTCGAGAATATTTTTTGTCCTCAAGGGATGTGGGATGGTTTGAACAGTTTCTCGAGTCCACCCCCGTAAAAGTAGACGCATTGGGGGCAGAAAATTGTTCCGTGTCGAGGTTCCCAGGGGGCAGAGTTCACTCCTGGGTTCTGGAGGCACTGGCGCCGCGGGGCGACTCGCTCGTTGAGGGGGTGCTCTGCTAGTTTATATGTTGGTATATATGGTGGTTCTGTCCTGGGAGCTCGAATATTTAAATGGCATTAGTTAGATGCAGTGGCCGGTAAGTATTTGCTAAGAGACGCCCCTCTCACGTAGAGAGGGAAGTCCTTCATTCAGTGTATCATTCATTCATTTCCAAGATTAAAGAGAGCATAAGAAAGCCTATCATCCCAGCACTTTATAACCAATCAATCTACTTATTGAATGAATTATTGATTAGTACTCTATAGCTGGTTGGAGTGAGTGAGCCTAATTGGTTTACACCTGTAAATCTATTATTGCAAAGAGTTAAGGGAAGTGTCAACAGTTGCACTTTTGATTCTCAATTGTTTCAATTGTTTCCTTCTAAGTTAATAAAAGTGTTAAAGTATATATTTATAGAAAGCGAATTGAATGTGGAAACTGAAAAGGGCGAAAATCCACTTAATTTCCTGCCAAATTACAATATGCCTTTCCTGAAGTATACTGCTCTTTTGTGAATCTTTATTGATACTTGATAGTTGAAGTGGATTATCTGTCAGTGCATTCAATCAAATTACTCACTTTTTTCAAACCATGTACCAATGAAGTGCTGGTATAGTAGTACTAATAAGGGTGTGGTGTATGGGCAAATTTGAACTTGGCACTTATGCCAAACATATCTTATGGAAATAAATAGATCACTATGGCAGTGCCAAATTGGCGAGAAATATTTATAGGCACATTTCGCTTGTTGCTTTCATCTGTGCCTGCATCCCTCTATTATATTCATTCACTGCTGCTGCAAGGAGGCATCAACCAAACCATGAAAGTAACAGACCAAACTAAAGGTTGTTTATTTTGTCCTGACCCCAGGGGAAGGGTAAGGATGGAAACTAGAGTTGGGTAGGGGTGCTATACCCAGGAAGATCATATTTTTCGCGGTAACAGGTAGCCTAGCCATAGCAATACCAGTTGACCCAGTTTTAAGGCATAATTTGACAATTATAATTTGAGAGTGTTACACAAGTTTTACAATTTGGCATGAAAAACTTGATTTCTGACATTATATAGGGTAGAACTCTGAAAAACCCTGACAATGGACTTCAGATTTGATCAAAAAGTAGGTAATTGGAAATCCAAATGGCTAATTTTATTACCCATATATTTGGTACATCCCCATGCCCATTTCTATTCCAAGTATCACTACCTCCCTTGGAACTTTACTCCTTCAAAAGTGATCAAGGTTGATTTTCAAATGTGTGTCCAAGTGAGAATTATTGAGAGCTCAGAATATATCTATATTAAGGTAA